>JAMKCH010024556.1:0-19796 GCA_023653785.1 Ophioderma brevispina
GTTTTTGTGTGAACAGATTAGGATTTTGTTGGATAAACTATCAAGATCTTATTGAAAGTGAAATTTCCCAAAAACTGGTGCATTGTGGGATGGGACTTTCAATAATCCCTTGGTCACCTGTATTGCTGGGTACTTTATTTTGTTTGTGTAAAACACTCTTGTGTTCGTTTCTGAAAAAGGGTTAGAATTGAGCTTATAGCAACGATCAAATATACATAAGAATTTATAGACCAATGTGCATTTATGTGCTGGGGTAGTAACTCTGCACTGAGTATTGATATTTGATTTCAATATTCTGATTGAAGACAAGCAAGTAAGATAGTTTGGGGTTGGTTTAGTTAGATTTGTACAAATTGGAATGATAGTGATGAAATTGATAAATAAATGCATACTTTCACCTGTAGTTTCAGATTTGTCCAATAAAAAATGAACCAGCAACATAACCAGTGCTTAATTCCGATATTGAGGGGCCCAACATACTGTGCCTAGGGGGCCTTACGTGCTGCACTTATTCTTGCAAGAGTTACCTGGATGTAATTTATTTGATTGGGAATATGTGTGTTGGTTGATATTTTAAAAATAAGCTGTTGTACTCTCTGTGAGGAAAACACATAAAAATTGATGATGGCAACAAGCATTATGAAAGAGGATTAAGATACCAACTTCTCATCTTTGTATATACACCCTATCAGTTGTTATGATGCACTATAAGTGACCGGAATGGTTGTATCATCTTCTGACCTAAGTCAGCTTTTTAATACTATGATGCACCCTTGTGTCCCAAAATGATGGACATTCGATTCCAATGATAGTATTCTAATGATGTTTGATGCACCATTTCTTGATTTTGACGAACTATGACTGTGCAAAATGAGACGAAAGACCATTATCGAAAAATTCATTATTGGAGATAGATTCTTGGTTTTGCATAAAATTTGTCAAGCAAAATCTAGGAAACATGGCTGCTTTTGCTGTATCACCACTATATTAGTGGGACTGTTGTGAACAGATCTTCTGTGAGGGTGCAAAAAAATCCGGATATAAAATTGTGAATTGGTACACAAGTACTTATAACATTGATAATCAAAAAAAATGGATGGAAGCACTTTGCCCACACCCATCATGGTCCCCCGCTGGATTCAAGTTTTACACAGGGGTTAAAATTTTTAAATGTTGCCGATTGTGTGAAAAGCACACCATGATGGTCTGTTTTCTGGTTACAAGGATTCCCAAAAAGGGATCGTTTATACTACCTGTGACTATAGTTTGGAATTATGGGGTAAAAACTGTAAAAAAAGGTTAAAAAAGTCAATTTTGGTTTGTACAGGGGTCAAAAAAAGTGGCTCCAATTTTAGGTGTCCGATAGGGAAAGACCTTGTCGGCAGCAGATGCGTCGGAGTGGCGTGACTGTTCTTGTGAATAAAATATCTGGAGATCTATACGTCACAAAGGGCTGAAACTTGGTGGAAGTGTGTGCGCGGTGCGGGGGGCTACAGATCTCGAACTATTGATTTACATAGTATATATGCATTCTAAGTACCTAATTTGATAATTAAGTAAGCATATTTTACCGGTTTTTATTTTCATTGACACTTTTTTGTGAAACAAACTATCTGGAGATATGTACGTTACACAGGGGCTGAAATGAAACGTGGTGGAAGGGGAGGGGCCCTACAGATTCTCGAACATGATTCGATTTACAACGGTTATATATAGGCATTTGTACAAGTACCTAATATTGCAAATTAAATTAGCTATTTGACCATTTTCAGAGTTTCATTGACATGTGAACAAAATATATGGAGATCTGTACGTCACACAGTGGTGATGAAACTGGTGGCTCGAACTGATTTGATTTGGGGGGGTGGATTGGTGGGGTTAGGTGCGTGGAATTGATGGGGGGTGACAAGGGGATGGGGCTTGTGGGATGTGGGGGTCGTAAGGGGGGACGGGGCAAAGGTGCTGGGTGGGGTTTTGTGGCGTTGGGTGTTGCATGGGTGGGTATGGGGTGTGTGGTCAGGGGTATGGGATGTGGTAAGGGGTATGGTTAGGGTTGTGGTCAGGGTAGGGGTGTGGTCGGGGTATGGGGTGTGTGGTCACGGGGTATGAGGTGTGGTCAGGGGTATGGGGTGTGGTCAGGCCGGTATGGGGGTGTGGTCAGGGGTTATGGGGTGTTGGTCAGGGGTATTGGTTATGGTCAGGGTTTTATGGGGGTATGGTTCTGGGGTATGGGTTGGGTTGGGGTAGGGGTTGTGGTCTGGGGTTATGGGTGTGGTCTGGCTGGGTATGGGGTTGTGGTTCTGGCGGTAGGTTGGGTTTCTGGCGGTATGGGGTGTGGTTCTGGAGGTATGGGGTTGATGGTCTAGCGGATATGGGGTTGTGGGTGTTGGGTGTGGTCTTTGGGTGTGGGGTGTGGGTCTGGGGGTGTGGTGGGGGATGTGGGGTGGCGGTGGGGTCGCTGGGGGTGCTTGGGTGTGGGGGGGGGGTGTTGGGTGTGTATGGGGGTGTGTGGGTGGGGGTCTGTGGGTGTTGGTGGGGGTAGGGGGGTGTGGAGTTGGATGTTGTTGGGGGGTGGTGGGCTGTGTCGGTGCGGTTGTTGGGTGTGGTCTGTGGGTGTTGGGTGGGTCGTGGGGTGTGGGGTGGTCTGTGGGTGTTGGTGTGGCGGGGGTCGGTGCACGTAGTAATAGGCTGTTGTCTGGAGGTAGGGGTGTTTGTAGTTTGTTTGTGGTGTAGTTTTGTAGTTTGGGTATTGCATAGGGCATGATAAAATTGCAGAGGGGTGGTGTGTGGTTAGGTGATAGGGGTGTGGTCTTGGAAGTATGGGTGTGCCCAGGGAAATGGGGTGTGGTATGTGGGTGTGCGGTGAGGGTAGTGGGAATGTGCGGTATGGGGAAGACTGGGTATGGTAAGTGGGTATGGTTCAGAGGTATGGGGATGTGGGTCGGGTATTGGGGATGTGGGTAGGGGGTAGGGGTGTGGTATGGGGGTAGGGGGGTGGTTTGGGGGTCGGGGGGGGGGTGTGGTCAGGGGGTAGGGGCGTGGTAAGGGGGTAGGGGTTGTGGTCAGGGGGTGGTAGGGGGGTGGTCAGGGGGATGGGGTTTGTGTCGGGGGGTAGGAGGTAGGGAGTGTGCTCCAGGGTATGGGATTGTGGTATGGGGTGTGGTCCGGGGTGTGGAGATGTGGTCGGGGGTAGGGGGTATGCGGGGTTATGGCATAGGGTGACACTGTGATGGTGGTGTGTGTGGTCCAGGATATGGGTGTGGTCTTCTATGGTTCGAGAACCATTACATATCTGACGACCGATTTGGGACCGCCTTGTCCCTATTTTTGTAAAATTGTCGGGTCAAATTCTTGGTTAGCTCCATAGAATTAGAATGAAATATAGAATAGTTTTGACTATTCTTATATGTTGGTTATTAACCAAAATGGCATATAAAGTCAACAGCTATTGACAACTATTGGATTCTATTGACTGTGATATTTTGTTGGAAACGTGAAAAATAAGATTAAAAGATAAGGCAAAACTATTCTTATTTCATTCTTAAGCTGGGAACAATTTCCTCAAATATTTAACTTGAATCAAAAGCAACTTTAACTTTTGGCCATGTACACAGTAAATTCACTTTTTACCCATTTTTACTCATAACTCCGGAAACTAAAGCCATAGATGCGTTTAGTGTAAACTATAACTTTTGGGAATCTTTGTGACCAGACAACCACCATGGTGTGATCTTTAAACACATTCAAAAACATTTTCAAATTTTTAACCCCTCTGTATAACCTTGAAAACCAATCTGGGGGCCATTAAGGGGGGGTTGGCAAGTGCTTCCATCAATTTTATGGATTTTCCAATGCCTAAAGTACTTGTGTGAACAAATTCACAATTTTATACGGAAGTGCACACTCTTACACTACAGTCCCCTGCTATATGCTAATTCCCACTATATGTTCCCTTTTTGAAAATCCAGTTGGAGGAGATTATTAAAAAGTGGCAAGAGAAAAGTGGGGGAAGCGCATTTTTTTTGCTGGAGGATTTTGTGCTTTCAAAGCTTTTGGGCCATTAAAGTAGGCTATGTCATGCATTCTAGTTTGATTTTAAATACTTGAAAGTGGAAGAAAGAAGAGGAAATCACAATTTTTTGTATTGGTCTGAGCATGCGCATTCATTCTGCTACCATCTTGAGTTAGTGGTTTAGCCTCTCTCACAGGACTGTACGTGATTCCTGCCATCAAACACATTATATGAACACAAGACTACTATCAACTGTCGTACCTGGCTGTCATATTCTGCAATGCAGATTGAGGTCAAATGAAATTCTAAATCTGACCACATACCAATGTGCAGTAATTGTTAACTATCTTAGAGGTTTTTCAAGCAATTTTAAAAAAAACTGAATGACATGTTGCGAGAATGCTGTTTTTATACCAGCATGAACACATGCCGAGTGCCAACCATTGCATGTGGAGGGGGGCTAAAGTTCATGACTTGCAGTAAAGTAACTGCCAATGGACACACCCTCATCGTCGTGTTGTGACCAACCAGGACGCACCTTCCCGGGGGGTTGTATTATTATAGGGTATCATACAACTGATGTAGCTATAAGTGTATTATATCCTTGTAGTGTGCTTCACAATTAAACTTAGGGTTTAACACAATAGCTTATATTTATGTATGTATTTGATTGGGAGATTGTAAAGCAACTGCAATAAGAAATAGAAATTATTACAACAATATCGAGCTATTCCCGGCAGGTACAGATTTAATGAGGCTATACCTTCTGAGGATTCCACTGTGTTGAAGATTTCTACGGCAATCTTAATAATCATACACAGGTAATGCTACAAACCTGTGGTAATCCTTGCTCCTACCATGACCAATTTTGTGTTTGCTTCAAGATTGCTATAGGTCTTATGTATAACTTGTTGGGTGTCATGTTCAGCGATAGTCTAAACAATAAATACACTTGTTGGCTCATCAGGCTTTTTTTACTAAATATGTTTAAAATCCTGAATTGGCCCTAGCTGTTATTTATTTTAGTTTCAATGCCTTCTGGGTAATTTCTGGTGAAATGTTCCCGCGCTATGCCAAAGAGTTTGGTATGTGGTCCCAAAATATATGAACTGTCTTTGGGTGTGCTTTCATCACCTTGTTTCTTGAAAAGTAAATTGTGCTTATGAGACACAGAAGCTGATGTCTCCCCGCACGTGTTCGAAGTAATGGTTTATTATTTTGAATTTGTTTGCACATGCTGAACATCAAAGTAAATGGGATTAGTGCAGATGGCCATGTCTCAACAACGTGCAACTCCACCCCCTTAAAAAGTACAACCACCCCTGTAAAACAAAAACCTGTTCTTTTGGTCTTCAAGGTCTTCATCTCAGCTTAAACAGTTGATAGGTGCATTTCATGATCCTAGCAGCATCTCATTGCTGTTTATTGGTTCCCTAGATATCCTCAAGAAAGCATATCATCTCACAAAATTCAGTTGATTTGGCATTTGGCATTTTGATTTATGATCGTATGTTTTGGTACATGCTGCCCCACTTTGTGCCTATATAGTCTAGAGTACTCGAATATGCACATAAGATTGACGGCACGCAGTAATTTAATCTTCTCCTTGAGTCAGTGGGCTCTTGAAAATGGTTCTTTTCCCATCCGCAGGGTTCACATAGGTGTGACCGTTTTTGCGCTAGACGCACTTTTCCAACCGGTGGACGGCACTTTTGGGGTCGAGATCGAGTACAATTTTTTTGCTCCTTCGATGGCACGCAAAAAAATAGACACTTAAAATAACCTAACACAAATCCATAGTCCTGCTCTGCGGTCACATGTCCAGATATTGTATCCCCATCTTTCACACTCCAACAAAATAATATTCTGTTACATTAAATATATGTTTTAAATTTGACTGTAATTTACGGGTCTTTTTTTTAGTTTCCACGAACCTCTCCTCACACCGTCCCGGAAGGGTATTCAAGATCCTCCCCTCCATTCTTTTCTTGTTGGAGTTTTAAAAGGGTCTCAGGGTAATTGCTTTGCTTTTCAATATGCCCAGTTTAGAAGGTTTGGAATTGGATTCCTATTTGGATTGGTTTGTTAGCAGTCATTTAGAACAGTTCTCAAATCTGTTTAAAACTTGACACAACACCATCTATTTGAAAGACCACAACGCAACTTTTCCACCTCCGGGAACAAATTTGCTTCCACATAGACGCACTTATTTTCCAAAACCTAGTGTGAACCCTGTTTTCCCGTGTTTCTTCAGGCCAATGTGTCTCAACATCTGTTGTCGCCTAAGACCCATATAATATGTTTTGATGGGATTTATGACCCAATGGCAGCTTTGCACGTACGGCCCCATTTTGACTATTATTTTGTTTTGACCCTTTGGGTCCCTGAGGTGTCTAACCGTCGCGTCAGAGATCACAAGATTTCAATTGTTTCAAACATGTTTCAAAATTACAAACACATTTTTTTCTGACCAATATTCATATTGCATGAAATTGCATTTAAATGAGTCCAATCAGGCCTAGTCTAAATAGGTCAGTGTTTTGAGTTAGCTCAAAAAGCGACTTCTTATGTGTGTAACTGGTACATGAATCTGCTGCAGGGTGTGAAAGGGCTATTGTTTAATAAAAAACATAGGAGAAGACTTGTGTGGCAATCATTGTACTGGTAGGGACAGCCTCAATAAGGTGCTTGTATTGATCTCATTAACGTGCTATGAATGACAGGGAGTTGAGAGAGAGTGCTTGCATCCATATCGTGTTCCTTCACTATGATTAAACTGAGGGGCTAGAACTGACACCTTGTTGCTATGGTTTAATAGGGATTCAACCATGTTCCAACAGTAGTTCATCATACATATGCTACTGCTTCCACATGATGAAGTTCATACATGTCATTTGTAAGCTCAGAAGGCAACTGACACGGAGCAATCAATAATATCACCATCAAATTTCCATGTTGAAATCATGCCGTCATGTGCATCTCACAGTGCCCTCTAATTGTCCAATCTCATAGACCTTGATTCCAAAACGACGTTTACCGAAATATGATGAACCCCCCGATAATCACAGCATTAACACCTATTCTGCCTTTGAAGAATGCATCACTGGCAAGTGCTTGTGAATATTGCGATCGTATAAGAATGCTCATGTACATTGTACTTTGCTACAAATGGGTTCTAGTGTTGATTTGAAAATGTCTATAGAGCTCTGTGTAAACTGTCCTCTAATAGGAATATCCCGCTTGAAACCGGACGAATGCCATGGGAATCAATTCCGACTAGTGTTTTCTTGTGTTAATTCCATTTCTGTTGTCTGATGAATAAAATGACTCCAGAGTCATTTTATAATAATTGGGCTTCTGTTCACCCATTAGGGCACCATGTTTGGGCTTAATCATTTCCAGAGTGAGGGCAATAATATAAAAGCTTTACACAACCATGCAAAAATCTCAATTTTGAAAAATCTTGAGGGTGCAGACAACAACTCGTTGTTCTAGCTTAAATAAGAGCTGTCCCTTTGTGATAGACACTATCGATACACGGCCAGAGGCTAAAAACAATACCTTTTATTCTCTAACATATGCCAAAGTACATATACTTAGGAATAATTGTCAAACAAGATCTGCTGATCATGATGCAGTACTAATCCAAACCCCCTTTTTCATTTATCATAAATAACAACAATCATTTGCTCACTTTCTCATAGGTTTCCTTTATCCCCCTCAATTTATCTCCTTTCCTCCAACGCCATTTCCACTGTTTCCTAAAAATGCAAACTATCTCTATGCATTAAACACTAATAATATACTATAAGCCTAGAAATGGGGCTCTATAAGTTGATGGGATCAAACCCATTTTAGATAACCCCTTGTGGTGTGCAGTGAAAGTTGTCTCACAGCTAGGTGACATCTACTCAGTGGGCATCAATCATAATAACACATAGGTTAAAAACTTTTGCTAATGCTGTAACATCACTGAAATATCCCGCACAAGAAAACCCTTACTCTGTAAAGTGAGGTAGCTCCATACAGCTTACTAGTGGAAAAGAAAACTGGTAAAGTGCATACCTCCCAATTTAATTTCTGATATATGCTCTAGGTCCAGACTTTGGTGATTCCAACCAAGAATCACACACACGAATATTTAATGACAAGAATAAAAATATCACTTGTGAAGTCATCGTTGTATCCATGGGTAACACTCAGTTTCAATGCTTCATGTGTTATTTATGTACCTGTAATTAATATTAATTGCACTGATATTTACAAAAGTTTTTGTGATCAGGTATAGTTAAATGTGGTGTTGCAATCATGCATGGGGAATTTTAAGAGAGTACAAATGTAATTTTTTTCCTTTTTTCCAAAAATATTGACTATTTCTATTAGGTTGTATAATACTTCTTGATGCTAATCAGTGTACTTTGTTTGGCCTATACTTTGAGGTTTCCAAATTGGTGATTACTTCTAGTTTGGCCCCACACTTAGCTTCCACAATTCAGCAAAACCACCTAATGATAACAATTCATAATCTAGTTATTAATAATTGATGTAACATTCCAGAAATAAGTAAAAAATAATGAGGTGTGCATGATATATTGTCAATGTTCATGACAAGTTTGTTACTTTTTGTAATACATCTATACAAGCAATCTTTGAGTCATAGTATCTGGTCTCTAATGTTTAATAATAAAGGTTAACATAAAAAAATAAACCGGCAGTCCCCCCCCCAAACTAAATTAACATTGTTATTTTTTAAAAACATAAACATTTTTAGGCATGACAAAATCTGCACATAAGTTTGACATGCAGAATGCTTTGGTGTGACAGCTCATTATTGGTCGCCTTCCCCTAGGTCCCTTGTTCGAAATACAAACAAGTCCATGCACCTGTGCCAGTACATCTAAAAGGTTACATGCACAAAATCATTGTTACATTCAACAGTTCAAATTCCTAGAAGGAAATAACATTGAAATCATAATTACGGTGTTTCTTCACCACTTTAGAAGGATGAGTGTTCTTGACCACTGTTGACCTTAAAAAATTTACAAACAACATCTCCCAGTTGAAATGGAGTAGGCCTATACATGTTATTTTGTTTCAGATGTATCAATTTCATGACTAACATTTTACTTGCAATCATGTGCAGGTAAATTAGTGAAGCTTAGCATGATACACAAGGCCCAAAAGATGCATGCATTTGTGCATGTGTGCACTGGGTTATTTTGAACACGCCCTAGGTTTTCCTGAATGCTGTAGAACTTATTTGTTTTAAAATAAGGTGTGGGTTTTGCCCTACATCAACGACTTTTAGTATTATAGACTAATTTAAAGGGCTTTCAAGGTCATCCTGGGCCTTTTCCTAAAAATAAAATATGTTTATTTCCTTTAGTAGAAACGTGGGGAAAATTTTTCATCCTGTCATACCATAAAACCGAATTATTTGATTTCTATTTGACTTTTTTTAATATACAATAGAAAGTATCTTATTCCTATGATCTCATAGCTCTGTGGGAACCCTTGTTTCATTTTGCTTCCTATTACATGACCAAATTAATTCAGGTGCAACCAAGTGCAAGCCAATATTCATGTATAGTATTACATGCCACATTAAATTTTGACAATCAATTCAAAAGAATCTTAGCCTTCTGAATTTTTAGCCCCAAGATGACCTTGAAACCTGTTTTAACTATTTTCGTGATTAGCCATAACTGGCGATGGGGACACCATAGACAAGTCAAACCATATGGCACATATTTAAATCTCATTTGACAATGTTTTAAATTTGACCTGTGTGTAAACCTTTCCGTCTTAAATCCATCTCCTTGCTCCCCACATTTTCTACAACTTTTGAAAGCATTTTCTAAAAGGGTTTTTGTCAAACATCATAATAACAACCAAAAAGTCAATGTCACTTCAGCTTTCATACAATTAAGCCACAAATTGTCATCCAAAGTTTATGTTTGGAGGTATAAGTGATTTAACATTCAAGATAAGCTCCTTATTTTATTGGTTATATAATCAACCTCCCAAATACTTGTTGCAATAATGTCAGTACTTTCATTGCAACTACTAGATCAAATTCGAGATGATACAGTGTCTCTTTTTACAAAACTCACAAGTCATAAAATCATTTTTTTATTTACAAACAATTTTCCTCATTTTGCATGATGGAGTCAAATAAGTGCATTAAGTGCATAGGTCTTAGGTTCAGACATTCAACATCTGGCAGCATTCTGCTGTAGGGTTGCCAGGTTATTTCCCTGCAAAGTGGAATCCTCTCCTGCAGGTCTAAAGAAGCGCAATTTTATTGTTATTGTTGTATCATGTAAATACTTTTCAACTATACTTTCAAGATGCAAATGGGCTTGTTAAAATAACGAAAAATTTCCACGTTAATGATGATCCAAGAATATCTCCCTGCAAACTTTTGTCTAATTGACATACTCTTACAATGGCTTTTGGAGCTTGAATTTCCCATGGATGTTTTAATCTGAAGTAAAGCATTTGTACCTAGTATCAATGTTTTCTTGTGGGCGGTGACACATCATTGAATATCATTCCCCAGCTATGAGGGCTACCTTAAGTTCTAATACTTTGAAAGATTAACCTTAGTATAACTTGTCAATGGAAAATTTTCCAAGTTCAGTACAGGTTACAAAACAACAGCATCAGTACACATAATTTAAGTGTTAGGAATTATGAACATCCACGTAAATATGAACTCGAGCGCTTTTAAACCTGGATCATCCTTTGATATGATACAGCTAATGGTATTTGAGATAGAACTACTAGACCCTGTAGTTAGATAGTGAATAAACAGTTGTATGGTAGTTTGTATTTGGAACAATACAGTGATTTTTGACGAACTAACCGCATTGTCTATAGGCATTTAAAGGCTGTTCCTTTACTTATGAATCAGGGATGCTGGGCATTGCATGCTCAACCTGTTGTACTTTATCGGCTCTTAATCACACTGATGCACATTTCAATGGTTTATGTCAGAGTTTTACACCGGTGTACAACTGACTCTGGGGGTGATGCAGCTGGCTTACAACCCCTCTGTGTGTCGGCTGGGAAGATACCAATCATGTCCTCCACAATGGTATGTATCAATGCAGTGGTATGAGTTAACCACAGGGGGTGCAGGGGGGTGCATTTGCCACAGAAAAAAAGTGGACAATCTTGGAATAGTTCGCGGTTGGTAAAGAGGAAGGAGGATGGACAGATGGTTTATTGAGGAAGAAATAGGATACCGGATACCATCCAGGTACGTTCATCGGTCAATGTTCAATTCCTAATACATTCAAGGATGGTTTCCTGGTTGTGCACAGCTTCACCTTTTTGAGATGGTTTTTGGACACAACTCAAGTTTGCCAAAAGGATTTTAAACCATTGACGACTAAGGAATATAAAACAAAAGTCCCTCCAAAACAACATCACCAACCACAAGTACCATAGGGGAACAAAAAGCATTCCAACTTACGAGTCAACCTTGGTGTGCATCTAAGACTATTCATTTCTCAACCTCTGTTTATATGATTAGACATGGTCTATGTGTCTTTCACATGCATACAAATTTTAAAGGTACAGCAAGAGAAAAGGTTCTTTGACATTGTGTATTTGATGGAAATGCTAGCAAAGAAATTGCAAAGTGTACTAGCACTTATGGCTTAATGTGCTTCAGGTGGGATTTGATACTTGGTATGAATTCAACATATACACTTAAAATTGTAAAAATAAAATTCTGGAATTCCGTTATGGTTTTAAATATTCATAAACAGGTCACTATTTTTGATATATGACGACAACTTTTGCAACACAAAGGGTAATTTAGGCATCGCTGCAATTAATATTGAATAACACCATGTTTATGAGTAACTGATCAACTAAAAACCTTGTATCTCCTATTGCTCACAGTGTTGGGTACAATTGAACTTGGCCAAACTATGAGATTGTAAGCCAGTCTTTGTGTACATAGTGTGAAATGGAATAGGAACTCTTAGCTCGTTCATTCGCCCACCATCTCCCACTCAACGTATGTCATTGTACTAATCTCGGTTTTAGAAAAAACATGCTGCCACATTAATTAACTTGGTTGAAAAAGTGTATAGAATTAGTGAAGTGGGAAAATCAGTCAGTAATCACAGGCCTTCTGACACTGCCTGGATGAAAACTTCCTATTGAAATCCAAAACCCCGCCCTCAATGTAGACCAGTCGAGGATATCATCAAAAAAACCAATTGCCTTCCATAGTTGAGTTGTTAGACCAGACTGTTGTTGCAAGCTGACGAGTAAGAAAGGACTGTGTTCATACTCACACTTCCTTAAAGGGGGGGCCTTGAGATCGTAACTCTTTGGAGAGGCATTCTTAACCTGTTGCCTCATTATACATACACATACTCTCTAGCTGTGACCTATATTAAGTCGATGGGATGACCATGAAAGTAAGTATCTATTCTCTTGTTTAGCACTTACATGTTTGCTTGTATAATTTGTTTGTATTTTCCCTGCTCTTTTTTGGGGCACATACACCAAATTAATCAACATGCATTAGCCTGGACTAAGTCACTATGTCAGTAGAAGAACAAGTCCATTAGCCCACTAACTTACTTAAAAATTTCTTGAGGGCAGAAATTCCTTTGAACCAGTTGCTAGACATAGTTTGTTTAACCATTTGGAACCGGCTTGTGATAGGCAAGTAAACTGTCAAAATTATGTTATGCCATTTTCACAACTATTTTGAATCAGTAGAAAAATGCATTAAAATTATTCCCAAACAGGCCTAGCTAGGTTGAGTGGTTTTTTGAGATGGCTTCGCAAAATTAGTCCAGGTTATTTGGAAGCCATCTTCAAAAACTTAACCTGACCTTTTGTATTGTGAGGATAACATAATCTGCCAGGGTCAAAAGGTTTAATGTAGCTTATTCACCATTCGTTCAAAGGCATGCATGCAGGCAGCATTTTTTTTAATGGTAACGGGTAAATTCTCTACACACTGATGGTTGTAGGTAATTTTATTTTTCATAATATTATTCAATTATTGCAATTTTGCAAGCTGAATTACCCAATGGAAAACATGTCTTCTAGGACCGTTGTACCATGATCTTGTATCATTTCACCTTGATATTTTTTCTACATCATATCTGTATGTTAATAATTATATGCATGCTAATTGTGTCTGTTATAAGTTGTTATTCCTGCATGTTTTTTTCCTTTTGTCATATATTGTATAGGACAGATGGTTTAGGAAACAGTGCAGTTCAGTGAAGTATTTTTACCATCACTCAAAGAAAGCACAAAAACAAAAGACATTTTAGTATGGCAAGCATACTCCGTGGTCCCCATTATCATTTGTTTATGTAAATTGCAATGTAATTTCAACTTTTGTTGATATTTTGTTCAAAGATGGACTATCATGCCAGCTTACTTCCTGCTGATGCTGTATTTATAATCAAAGTCGTCAACACACTTCCCTGAGTAAGCTATCAATGTAATTCCCATTGTACTCATCATATTCATGTTTTTTGTTGCACAAAGTTCCTGTATGCACTGAAAAAAACTGCTCGCTTGTCTTAATAATTTGAACTAGTACAATTGATGTCATTTTTACTACCAATAATTATTGTCTTCAGGCCATACTAATTTATCTAACTGGTAGAAGCAGCTGAACAAGTTTGCTGAACTATCTCATGGTTAATAGGAAATTCGTTAGGAGGTTCCTACCAATGTCCTACTAGATTAGAGTGGGCTTTCATACTAGTTTTAAACTAGTAAAAATGAATGTCGATTTTTACTACTTTTGTTAATAGGTCATATGCTACTACTTTTCACTACTTCTTCATAACTGAATAGTAGGGCATTAGTAGGGTTATTTTGGTAGGATTTTGTACTAGTTTTCCACATCTGCTCTGAAGGTGGGTAAATTTTTGAATATTGGCAGTGTTACCACTGGTGCTATAATTGTGAATTCACATGTTTATTGTATGTTATAGAGAGCATGGCAATTATGGATTCTGGAACTTAGAGTCACATTGAGACGTGCATGATGATCCCGGTATGATCCGTGCCACCAGTCAACTAAGTCTGGCTATGCCTGTTCACAACCCCGGGATAGAAACACAACTGGGGCGACAGTTATAGCAAGGGGAAATACATACAGCCTCATGAATAGAGGCCTATACATAATACACTACACCCAACAGTGTGGATCACAGACCCTAGGGTCTTTGGTGGATGGTTCCTAAGGCTGTTACCGCATGGCAGGGAGGAGTGAGGGCCTATACCAGCATGTTCATGAGTTGCAATATCTTTTTTGCTTGTTTCCATACGGCATGTACGGTAAGCTTAATAATACTCATGCCTGCGACTCATACACTACTGTGACTATACACTACACATGACCGTACCTGCAACGGCAATGTGACTCAAGTTCCTGAATCCATCGTCACTGAACGCGTCATTCTCTCTATCAACTGAAACTGTTAAATACAACAATTACTGCACCCTGTAAACTGCTAATATACGTATCTTATTTCACGCACCTTAGACAGTTTTTCAGAGCTCTTGGTTGAACGGCTGACTGCTTCAAGACACGGCAACGGGCAAGAAGTGGCGGGAAATGTTGGCGTCAAACAACAGTAGATCAAGTAGCAGAATACCACTGGTCTGACTTATATTCGTAGACCAAACTAGTTGGTTCAATTGGTTAACGTCCGGAACTAGTTTGCGATTTAAATTTAGTAAGATCCCTTCAAAACTGAGTAGTATGCTCGTTTCTACTAGTCTTTTTATTGTACAGCTCTTTCAACGAGTCACTAGCCCGGTCAAAAAATTCTAGTTCAGTTAAAAAAATCTAGTCAGTTGACTGAACTAACTAGTCCTATTGATAATTAGTAAAGATCCTAACATAACCTTTTGGTTCTCTGTGTGGACAACTTTCCCAATTTCGTATTTATTGAGCTAATTTATTGGATTTGCCAGAAGTTGTTATCTCGATGGTAATGACTGAGTTCGTGGCTTGCCCAAAGTAATATATAACATCATGCATTGGGGCTTTGCAAGCATGGCAAGGAATGATAGTACAATGCTTGGAGTATATGAATAAATCTAATAGGACTAATGTTCTTTGGGGAATGAATTGTAACTTCCTTTGCTTTTATTAAAGTAAGTTAAGATAGCCTAAAAATTGAATGCACAAGTATTTGAAGGCATTTATGATCTAATTGTTTAATCTGGGCACAAGACCCCATTGCAGACCTGGGTCTGTCTTGTACTGAGGCTACGTGCTATCCCCACTCAATAATTGCATCACTAAAATAGTGTTACAGGTAAACTCATTGAACCCAAAAAATTTAAAACACTTTGGAGCACCAAAACCATTATGAACAACATAATCACCAGCAATAAACGTTTAAGATAAAAGTTCAAAAGATTCCTATCTGAAACGAAACCTTATTCTTGATGATACAGAGCAGGGTTGTTTATAAAGATCATTGTGTGCAGTTACTGAATAAATGTGTCATTTTGGTGTTGTTCCAACAATCAGAATACACCATAAATTGCATTTTTGAATATTAATTATTCTTTTCCTGGAGATGGCCAGTGCACACAAGTGTTGGGGAAAAAATGTGCACTTGGCCGGACTCGAACCGGCAGCCTCTGTATTACTAGCACAGCGTTCTTGCCAATCGAGCTAACAAGCCAGGATTGGTAAAGGAGCGATAGATATTGTGGTGTTAGGTTCGAAATGTATCCATTGCTTTCCTGAAGGATAGCATCAGAACGGTATATTTACTTATATACGATTTTATATTTGCTTAGTCATGCTTATAAAATGGACAGAAATATTTTACAGTGGTTTTATTTAAATAGTAATATAATTTTAACAGGCATAGCAATTGAAATAATTCTTTCTCAGCAAAAAAATCTTGTTTTGCTGTTGTTCCTTAAAATTGAAAATATGCCTATTTTCAGTGAACGTCAAAAAAATTTGAGGTCGCTAGGCTTATGATGTCAATGTGATATCAAAGGGAGGGATGCTGGTACTTAGTATTAATGAAAATATGTGTTGATACTGAAGTGCTCATTATTGGATCTCTCATTAGCAAAATGGAGGGCTGTAACCACCTCTTCCTCCATTAGACATGAAAATGACTCGACGGGGGTTAAAAGCAAGAGTTGATTGTAAGGACATGCAAGTATGACTGTGAACTCAAGCATAACCAAAAGCTGGAGTGAATCCCTAAAACACAATTGCCCATTGGCAAAGTAGATATAGTAGAAAAATAGTAGCTTTCTTCAGACACCAAAATTTTGACCACTTCTAGTAAAATCAGGTTCTGGAGACAAGGCTATTAGTGATAGGGCCATGGACATTTAATGCTTCATTACTGACAGTTATGGAGAGTGAAAGGTGTCCACCATTTAAATACCATGCTGGCATGTAGCCGGCCCAGTGGTGTCAAGGGGGAAAGTTCCCAGTACAGTGTGGTCCAATAAAAGGTTTACACTTTTATATCTGCAAATCTCTCAAAAGTGGGTGGACCTATCACAGTTTTGTGAAGATATTTATTAATTACAATATCTTGTTATAACCTGGTGAAAACGTTTTTTTTTTTTTTTTTTTTAAATGGAGGGCTGTAACCACCTCTTCCTCCATTAGACATGAAAATGACTCGACGGGGGTTAAAAGCAAGAGTTGATTGTAAGGACATGCAAGTATGACTGTGAACTCAAGCATAACCAAAAGCTGGAGTGAATCCCTAAAACACAATTGCCCATTGGCAAAGTAGATATAGTAGAAAAATAGTAGCTTTCTTCAGACACCAAAATTTTGACCACTTCTAGTAAAATCAGGTTCTGGAGACAAGGCTATTAGTGATAGGGCCATGGACATTTAATGCTTCATTACTGACAGTTATGGAGAGTGAAAGGTGTCCACCATTTAAATACCATGCTGGCATGTAGCCGGCCCAGTGGTGTCAAGGGGGAAAGTTCCCAGTAGGTGTAACAAATGTCCAGATAACAGGCAAAAATATCCTGGTTGCAGGGCTACAGAGTCCAAAAAAGGGCTGATTTAACATGAATATCCATCTTTTACTTTTTCCAAGTTTCCCCTCAAAAAAATTACACCTGAAATTCTTATGGTAGGCGGGCTGGATTTGGCCCTCGAGCCACTTATTGAGAACCCCTGCCCTAGGAAATAGTATAATTTTGTCTTTAAATTTTGTTGTAGTGGTAGACCTCACAATGATTTGATATGATTTGACCTACTTAAAGCTTTGTGAGTAGTTGGATAGTCTACTATTGTGATCAGCATAAAAATTGGTCAATGGCATTTGTGGACTTCTACATGGAATATTTTTCCAGCTTTCTTATCAATTGAAGGACAAGTTTTACAATTATTTGCAGGCCTCCCCTACTTTTGTAATTTTGACATTTAGATGTGCGTTTGGATTGTTGAACATTTTTCATGGATCATAGTTCTTCACTGATGGCGTTCTTAATCTTAGCTCATCACTTTAGTTTCTGCTAAGACAGCCATGACATTTGGGTGAACATTATAGAAAAAATACAAGGTGTCCCTCCCAGGGAGATTAGCAGTCGACATGCGGAAGTTGGTGCTAATCGTATAGATAGATATATTTGTTGATGTGATTGCGTTTATCATTAGCCAGTGCCTTAGGCTGAGGTTTTGTATGTTATTATTGCAATAGGAATAATAAAATCAGCAAAGAATGCTGCATGTCAAGATGTTTCCACGTTATTAGTTTTTCACAATACGTGCAGGTGGAATGCTGAGAGCTTGTATTGCACTAATCTATTGTGACTAATGGACGAGCTTCCGCTTCTATATCACTATGCTTGCGATATGTCCATTGACATCATTTTATCTAAATATCAGGTTTTTCCTCCCTTGTAAATTGAGGTGAGACATTAGCAATGATGTATGTTAGATTGCCCAGATGTGTTTATCTAGTATTAATACCAATTTGTATCAGATGATGCCAAGTCTGGCAAAACACTGAAATGATTCAAAATAGGTACAGCAAAACAGGGTGCGTACTGCAAGCCAATTTTGACATGTGAAAGGACCATTGGTGGACCATGGCCAATACACAATTGGCAATGTCAAAATTTAAGATTCTTAGCCAGTTCCCTCTGATTTGGATTTGTCATGATTAGTAGACCAAGATGACTTCTGGTGTTGTAGAGTTTGCAGCAAGAAAGCTGCTTGTTCATGATTACTACTCCCAAAATGGATCTATCGCTTAGAACAAACCATTTGTGAGCCCCTATGGTGGGGGGGGGTACTCAACTGTGTGCGGTACAAAGCACTGCTGATCTTGGTAGCTTGTGAACTGAAATTTTGGCAAAACTAGGGTCTTCGAAACTGAATTTTTTGGCTAATTTTATTGACTTGGGATTGAATTTTGAGCCAAATTAGAGGTTTAGGAGCTGAAAAACTGGCAAATTCTCTACATTTTAGCCATGGAGCCAAAATATGTGAGTTTTATGGCGAAGTAGGGGTTTTAACTTTGAAATACTTGAACAGGGAACTAAAGAACTGCAGAAGAGGCACGAACTGGGGGCCTCGACTGCTGCACATACTCGTACCACCATTTTAGGTCAGTGTCCCCCGCGGTGGGACCAAAGACGAGTTGTCAGTTTTGGTTCAATTTTGTGCCAATTACTGAACATTCTGTATAAGATTATATGCAGAAGTACAGATAAACATTTTGGGTATCTTGATTAAATAAACCTTACTTTGAAGTATAATAATGATAGCATAAAGGGTAGTAGAGAAGGTTTGGGCTCTCCCTAATGGTTACTTTTTTTTTCAGTGCAGTGTAAGTAAATAAAAGTAAAATGATTTGTAGGCTAATTGAGCCTGGTGTTAACTCTCCGGTCACGGTCCCTCATATAAGCTTGTCCAGTCCAATGAATTATTGGCATTTAACAGCTCACAAATGGTGAGCACTAGCAGTAATTGCCAATAAAAAAATTGTGGACACCTTATAGGCCAATATCATGTAAAAAGTGTGAGTTTTCATTTCACGTAACTGATGCTAATAAGATTGCAGGGCAATACAAACAAATGTTATTTTGTGTTTGCCTGTATGTGAGTGCTGAGGTCACGAGTGAACAAATCGATTAGGATTTCAAATCATGTTGTCATTGATTTGTTAGCATTCCTTCACAGGTCATGACCCAGTAGCATTGGTTATGCGGGATTATGATAGCCAGCCTAGAGCCAACTGTTTTCCATTGTTTCTGGCTGGAATTATGAAACAGGCTATGGTGGTCGATGCATTTGCAGTCTCTCACAAGATGAACAGCAAGGTTTATAGGTTGGAGCATATAATTTGACTTCAAGAATGAAGCCTGTGTCACCCAATTAGGGAGGGAGGGCCACTCAAATTTGTTTAGATCAGTACATACTTCCAAGAATGAAGTACTGGATGCATATAAGGGGCTACCATTTGGCCAAAATGGGACCTATAGCTAAGCTATACTGGAGATGCAGATGCAGATGGAGCCAAATTTGGCTCATCAAAATGTTACTGTTTTACAATATCTGGGAAAAATTTGGATTCTGCATGAGGGGAGTTGGCCTAATTTTCAAACATATAAAATTTTTTAAAAAAAATTGAGAACAAGTGACCAATTCTAGGCCTATACCAATTTTGCAAGCATGAGAATTTTCAGTTTTATTTTTTTGCTCAAATTTACAAGTTTTTGTTTATTGTCCCCGACGAACGAGTCGGAACGGGACTTATATGAGCAG
>JAMKCH010024557.1:0-84422 GCA_023653785.1 Ophioderma brevispina
CCCTACTCATGGACTTGCTCATGCTGACTCTTCTTTGTTTTGGAGAACCTGTCTCCCCTTAAGAGGGAATTGACCTGGTTTCATCCAATTTTGTCATGAACGTGTCCTCTAAAATCTAAATTAGTGAACAGGTCTTCCTCCTTTCTATCACTATTTGCTTCAAGCATGGCTTTCCTAGCCATACTCCCTAAGTAACTGCCACGGCTGGATCACTGCCACTATTCTTATCATCATACATTTCTGTGCAGGGATTGTGGGGGTTTAACATTGGTTCGGGCTGTCTTTCCGCCTTCCAAATCATTCCCAATAACATGAAACACCTTTTGAACTGGAAGTTCAGGGCCTTACTCCTACATGACTGTACCTGAGACAAACAGACTTCACTTCACCTTTGTGAATAGGGACACTAATAACATCATACCTTACCTTGGAATCAAGCATTCTCACCTGTTGAACTGACTTCACTAAAGGGCATTGACCCCTCCAAAATACGGACTGGGCACAACATGTGCACGCATGATCTTTATAGGATTTGGATCCACTTTGTCACCATCAAGCGACACTGAACCCTCTAAAACACTGTCAACGTCTTCCCTCACTTTCTCAGACTCATCATCTTTCTGTTTAATAGCCTGGGAACTACTTGTGGTCTAAATGGACACAGCACCACGTGGGGAGCAGACTTCTGCTTCATGGCCATCGGCTTTCCATCAACTTCCAACAACTTGCATAACATGACCTGAATCCTTGCCATATGTTCAAGTTTATCTGACTTAAACCATTCCCTGACTTTGGTTTGGCACTAGAGGGACCCTTATTCCCCTGACTGGATGAACCTCACTTAACGTTTCCTTCTTTAGTAGCACCATAATTTTGGAATGATCTACTTTTGGTTTTGGTAGGCTCATAGGTATTTGGACTTAAAACTCTTGTAATTCTGACTGGACTTATTAGGCCCACCCGTGCTATTGCTGGAACTCAACTATGTGTGAGGGCGTTATCATCTGCTATTGTTGCTGCTTTTTCATCTTTGATATCGCGTTCATCCAAATGAGTTTTTATGTCGCATGATGACTGTTTGAACTGCTCAATAAACAACTGCCTAAGTTGATTAAAATCTTGTTCACGTTCCTTGGAATGAGCCACTATCGCAACATTTGTTCCTGGACTTTAGCCAACTCAAACATGAGTTTGATCTGAAAGTTTTTCCGCATTTCGAAATTTTTGCCTATACGCCTCAGGCACTAATTCATAGGCCTTAGAATAGTACTGCTTTACTACTTCATAATCACTACACTGATCATTGATAAGGACGAGTAGATCACTCTAGCTTGCCCAATAAACACCTTCTGAAGCATGTTGTCATTGCTCTTTATGCACCTTCATACTTTCGGCAATCTTCTCGAAGTGCAAAAATACTTGTCAACTTCTGTTCCCTAAATGTCGACCATTTGTATTCCAGTGGCATCAAAACCGTAGTGTAGGAGGAGTCCTGATGTGCCTTTTTCTAACTTCTTGTTCTAATTTTGTTTTGCTTCAATTCTGCCATTCATTCTTTCTTCCATTGTAATCTGTCTTCTTTTCTTTTTGTTCCATTTGTAATTTGGGCATCTAGTTTCTTGTTGTTTTAGTGCTCTTTTCTATTCAAGTTTTTTCCTTCTCTAATTGTAATTTGGCTTGCCTTTTCCTTTTCTTTGGTCTGGTCCTTTCTTCTCTTGCATTTCTAATTTGGCCATTCTATTTGCATTTGCATTTCCATCTGTTTTATTTTCAGAGGCAACTATCTGACTCATCTGATTTCCACTATGTTTTCCACATCCTTCATCTAGTAAATCTTCCTCAACAGATGTGTTTGATCATTGGTTTTGATTAACTGTTTTCCATGGATGCTGCTTCATTCGCAATACTTGGCCAATCCATTTAAATCCGGCTTTTTGAGCCCACAAACTTCTCCCACGTACCTCTTTCACACCTCTTCTGCGTTTAACGCCATAGTGTATAAACAGTTCCTTCACAAAATAACAATATACAGCAAAGATATAAAGTAAACACACCAATCCAAATTTGTTCGAAATTTAACTGTATTTTTTACAGTGTATTTTTCCCGACCGAGCCCCCATTTTTGTTACGGTCAACTTACCAAGGCCAAAACCACTCTCAACTACGTATTCAAACTCCTGAATAACTAACAATCCACTTGAACTGATTACACATTTTAAAACAAAGTTATTTATTCATTTTGTGTTTAAATCAATCTCAATCAACCATCAATTAGGTATCAATAATAAAAGATTAATCTATTAATATAGTGTTAATTAATGAACTACTAGACCTTACGATCCTGGTGTGTGCCGCGACGCGGGCTGCAGCAAGATTAATATTAAGATGCAGAACTTGCAAAGAGTCCGGGCGAATATCCAGAGCAAAACTTCACTTTCCTTACTGGTTAAAAGAAAACCAGCTCCTAATGACCCCCGGAGCTCGGAGGTCGAATAAATATAAAGTCCAAAAGTGCTGTAGCTTGTTTATCCTTGGCTAACTCAGAGGCGACAAAATACGGAAACCGAACCAGGCTGTACACAATCGGACGAAACTGCTCGAGCTGAGACTAAATCACAAATGTCCACTATATGGAAGATTTGTACTTTAGACTGTGATTATGTCATGTCAACGTGGGAAACTCTGCTAATAACTTGAGCACGATGGTATTAAACTCTCATTGGAGTAATGATGTTGTGTTGTGCTTATCTCCCTCATCTTCTCTCACCAGGGCTTTATATATCCTCTCAAATAATTCCAAATGTACTGTATAGATTTGGGATCTCATAGCAGCTACTCATTGATTGTGTAATTATACAGTGTGCCACCTATGGGGAGCAGACTCCTATTAATTGGGTTG
The DNA here is from genome assembly GCA_023653785.1 of Ophioderma brevispina. NCBI lineage: Eukaryota > Metazoa > Echinodermata > Ophiuroidea > Amphilepidida > Ophiodermatidae > Ophioderma > Ophioderma brevispina. The sequence continues at coordinate 2,900 of JAMKCH010024557.1, forward strand.
ATCTCCTAGCCTCCAGAACTTTCTACTGAAATCACTAGGTTTAGACGCTTCTCCGGTTTTCTGTTTCTTCTGAGATCATCTGTTTCATTCGTTTTGCTTCACACACATCAGTTATGCACACAACCAGGTTATATTTTAGATTATATTACTTAGACTAATTTATAATATCTTTATGTGCTAATTTTATGACTTAATCTTGCTCAAAGTGAAATAAATCATGCCGAATTCTTGGGGCTGTGTAACAGTAGTACGATGGTACATACATGACTTCAGAGGATCAACAGCAGAAAGACATTCTTTTGGATATTAATCTCCTCATGTTATTTGTCATAACAAGGGCGGTTTTTGGTGTGTATTGTCCTTGGAAGTGTATGTCATACACGTTGTGGGTGTGTGTGTGTGTGTGGTGTGTGTGTGTGTGTGTTGTCAATGTAGTGCAGAAATGGTGTAAAGAGGGCCGGAAAACATCAAAGTTGTTTCGAAAAGAAATGAAAAATGGTACTGAATAATGTACACTGCAAATGATATTACGGTGTCTTTTGGTGCTCAGTGTATAATGAATATGGATAAATAATTGCTCTTCGCAAATCTGAATACTGAAGTATCGTCTTAACATACTCGTAGAAGGGCTTACTGCCATACCGCATCAAAAATATGTAGTTATCGCGATACATTTAGAAAAGAGTAAACATCACTAATGCGAAGAGAGCGAAGGAATTCCAAATTGAATTATTTTCATTACTAGTTTGTCCATGCATAGTTTCACTCTACTGATATCCAAACAGATGGTATTGTTTCAATATATAAAACACACTAAAATCGTCCTGCACACATTTACTAAGTCTCCACGGATTCCTTCAGCACATATAAAAGGGGTATACGTGTTTAATAGCAAATCTTCACGCCCCCGCGCTCAAGTCGTATGAATCACGTCGTTTTGACGGGATAATAGTTTTCGTGACCAAGGTTACCTTGTGGTGACATGTGGTAGTTCCTATGTGAGATTCAAAATCCATGCATCTAGACTTATAAAATTACTGACTGCCTTTAAGGGAAATACATAACATAATATTACTATCTTACAGTGGATCTACCAGAAATGAATCTAATAAGGGCTTCTAGGCCCAATCTATTCATGTAATTGTAATGTAAAACCAATTTTTCGGGACTAAACAAATATAACACACATATCGAAGTCGACCTTGATTTCGTCTCACTCTATTTTCAAATCGGTATTGCTTGCTTCCCGTTATTTATTTCAGTCTAGGAAGCAGAATCTTGAATCAGATAAGCTGAACATTTAAACTATTTAAAGTTAATTAGCTTAGAAAATGTTTTTGTAGAGAATTCTTTCTTATTTTCATTTCGTTCACATTTTTGTTATGTGGATCTCATCTTTTTTTTTATTTATGTATGTGTTTGGCAATGCTTCTGTATCTTAAGATACAAAAGAAATACAAAATATTGGTCTTGAAAAATATTTTCATATACCTGAGACGTGAAGATGTCTTGATAGTAGACACAACCGTTACACTGAGGTTACTGGAAAGAATCATTCATAACAGGCTGGTGTGGGAGTCTTCACGCAACTTGACGTCACTGTTTCCCCAATAGTATTTGCAGATACTCGTACTTGTCACTTAAAGCATTTTATATATCTATAAACCTGAATGCTGATGCCACGATGTCAATTCAAGCGTGTACGTTTTGACAATAATATTATTCACTTCAAAAGTGTTTTGAAATCTCTGATGTATTTCTATGTCACTCTCATTGACTTTTTTAAGTCAATAGATCTCGTCCCCGGCTAGAAATGTTTCCAAACTCCACTCAACAATATCTGTGGTCTATGATTTGTAGTCTTACAATCTGACGATTCCATCTCAGTACGCTTGAAATTTTCTTTACTGACGTCATAACCACGCATCTCTTTTTTCGAACATTCAATAATTACGACAAATATATTTTCTTAAGTCCAAAATTGCATATAAAAAAAATAAAAAATTAAATTTACATGTAAACTGCGAAAACATAAGCAACCCTAATAACGCATACTAGATCGCTTTTCGTCATATAGGACCCCATGAGTCAAATAATTAAATATGTATGTCACCATAAAAATATCAAAATACATCAAGTTACTGACAAACAGTAATTAGCTTTTGAAAGATGTGTCGTATAATTTGAGATACATAATTTGTGCCACATTTATAATCCTTGATCAAAGCTGCCATGTGATATATTTGTGTGTCGAGTCATTGTATTATATAACACATTTGTCTTTCCTTGAGTCATAGCCTTGACATGGTTCTTCAGACACACAGTCGCCTGAGAACCATTTGGAAGAGCCACGACCAAAGACTTGGCTATTATAGTATGTTTGATGGAAATGCAGCTATTACACTTACTACTTTTTGCACTCACATGACGAGATTGAACAATGTTAATTACTCTGGGGTGTCGCCGACTTGCACCCAGGGCATAAAGGTGCAATCATGGGCGTCCCCATACCATTTTAATCGCGGAGGGGGGGGGGGTGCCTACAGAACTATCAAGATAGACTAAACATTTTTATCGTCGCCAAAATTCTGGGTGGGGGGATCAAATACCTTTACAAGCTTCTACAAACACTAACACAACAATTACCAATTTCAGTTATATTGCATACAGCTATAGCAATCAAAAGTGATATTCTACATCGGTAAAAATTATTGATTCTTTAGCTCTCACCACATCTTTTTACATCTTATCGATTTCTCGACAGGAAAACACATTTTCCCGCGAGAGGCACATTTTGCCGACAGAATCATGTCATTGTGGGTTCACCCCTGGCACCCCCTACAGGATGCCTGTGTGTATTGATGTATTACGGGCAATCTCTGCAACAGAAACAGCAATGTTCTCCAACCACTGATAGATATGTTGGCTTGCATTGGATTTTTTTTTGATCACTGTTCTTTAGTATGTACTAGAATATGATCGTGTTTGACATGTTCCATGATTTTTAAGAGGGATATTTTTTTATTGAATTCTTTGTCGAATAATACACTGTCTGTCTCCATGAGCCCGGTAATTTGTGCTGAATACAAAATTCCAAACTGATTTTTGTTTGCGTATTTTTGGAACACGCTTCTTATGTTTTGTGACGTAAATTTTATCATCAAAGTAAACGCTCTCCTACTCGGCAATTTAATTCACGTATATTTTTTTACATGCACGAAAGAGATGCTAACAATGAATTGTCATCATTCTTCCAGGGTCGCCTATTGTTTTCTCATTGTTAGGCTACTCGTCTCGGGTATCACACGATATGCCAGGTTTTCTCTCGTGGTAGTTTGACTGTTCTCTTCTTCGCAGCAGCATCTCTTGATGTAGAGGCTCCCAAATCATGTAGGAATTAGGCGAGTAACTTTCTTGCATTCAAATTTGTCAATGAGATTTGTATTTCCTAACTCACATGTTATTTTTTTACTTGTGTATGTCTGGCAACAGGAAACAAATTGCATATGCTGTAAGGTGAACTAGGAATAAATATTATGTAAATGTCCATGGTGTTTTGATATGGTATTTATTGATGTTATGTTATGCGCACCTTTACGGGCCATTCTAACGCCCAAAGAAATGGTTTAACACTAGTTTGTGTATTGAATATTTAGAACCCTTACCCGACTAAGATCTGATGTGATATGTTACCAATCCGTTACCCAGCTTTGATCTCTCTCGAGTTTTTCCCGGTACTCCGCAGCAACTATTTTATCCAGCGAGTCCCCCCGATTTCGGTATAACATTCATGATAAAACAAATTATAAATGAATTGAACGGTTAATTAGTACTATGATTAGGACCTCTGGAGCCCCCTTTATCCGCTAATGCGAGTACCGGCTAAGATAATTGTCCAGATACAGGTGACCTTTTACTTTGGTGGCCAAACATACATCTGGACTTATGTTACTACATAACACAAATACTATTATAATTAATAATTTTTTTTTTAAATCAATTGTATTCTAAATGTAATTTGACACTTAATGAATTTTCCTGCACAAATGAATGGGAAAATACATCGTTTGGAAAAATGCACCAAGAAAAATACTAGACCATTTTTAAACGTTCAATTTATTGCGCTATTTAATTAATTAGGTCTATTATCAACTCATAAAAATCATTAGTTAACATTGGTATTGCATCCTGGGTGTAAAGCAAACAAATACAAAACAAAATGATCACTTTTTCGGCCGGCCAAAAAATCATTATTTCGCCCTAATTTCTATTAACTCGATCAAGATTGTCAATACGGATTTTCTAGTAATCTAAAAGATTACTCGACGGCAATACTAAAATGTATATAACTTCAGTTCTCCATACGCAGGAAAGGTGAACAGAAAAAAAATGGCAAGTATATTGCACAATAGAGAGTAAAAACTGGTTTTTCGTCAATAAACCTGGTTTTCGATCGAAAAAAACCAGGTTAGCCGAAAAACCAGGTTTATCGACCGAGAAACCTGTTTTGCCGTAAACTTGTTTTCCACTGATAAAACCTGGTTTTTTCAATAGAAAAATGCAGGTTTTGCCGAATTCGATGGTGACAATCGAATTCGAAAAACTGGTTTCAATTGAAAAAACCAGGGTATCAAATAAAACTATGACAGTCGAATTGAAAAACCAAGTTATCGGCGAAAAACCAGTGTTTTTCGCTAGATAACCAGGTTTATCAAAAACTTGACAATAGAATTCGAAAAAGCTGGTTTTCGATGAAAAAACCAGGTTTATCAAAGAAAAAACTATGACAATTGAATTGAAAAAACCAAGTTTATCGGCGAAAAACCAGGGTTTTTCGATCGAAACCAGGTATCAAAAAAACTGTGACAAACGAATTCGAAAAACCTGCGTTTTTCGAGTGGAAAAACCAGGTTATCAAATAAAACTATGGCAATACGATCTCCTGAAAAACCGGCATTTCTAACCATAGTAAATTGGGTGTTTATGGCACAATACATGAGAAGACTGGAGCTGCAGCGCGCGATGATGAGAGACTAACATGTCAAAATTAATTCAGATTTTGTGTGAAGGGAGATCAGAGCAAGTAAAGCAATGAAAGAAGCGATGGTCGTGAATAAAGAAGGAAGAGGAAGAAGGACAGACAGGGGAGAGAGTGTGAGGCGTGGGGGGGGGGGGGGCTCAGAGTACACCCAGCTTCATCTCAACCACTCACACCTGTCCGTCCGTGACATCTTATCCACCCCTCCAATGTCTCAACCGTCCCTCAGACCCTACCCGCTGTTTTTGGCAACCCAGGTTTTTCCTGACCCGCGTCTCGATCCACCCCTCCCCCACACTCCCTAATCCTTAGGTGCGATCACATTCGACTGCCCTACTCCTGCAGTAGGTCTTGTTACAACTGCCTCAGCCGCCCTTGTAACAATATTTCAGTTCTGTGGGTATTTCATGTAGTTGTTTTGAGATGTGCGCGCCAAGTCTGTGCTTTTCGTTTTGTTTAGAGATGTTATTGTTGTGTTCAGAAGTATCCCGGTGAGTTTGGTTCGTCTGGTCTTGCTGTCTTACTCCCTAATACCCCTCCCCTCCCCTCTTCACCTTGTAATCCCTCTCTTTTTTGTTTTTTGGTATTTTTGTTTTTTTGTTTTTTTTTGTGTGTTTTTTTTTTTTTTTTTTTTGGGACTTCCATTCACTGACCTCTATACAGGATAGCGGGCTCGCACGTAATTGAATAGTCGGAGATTGAAACAACCGGAACGTCCCCAGCGGCCATCTGTGGAGAGCAGAACATGAGAGGTCAACGTACTGATTCAATGCGACAGTCAATCCAACTTGTGAATATTTCTTGTATCTGAAAGAAAATCTTAATATTTTATTAAAAATTGTTTGTTTTTTTTTATGGTAGTAGCATAGACAAATTATGCCACAGTCATAATTACGCTAATTGGCGCGATTCAGACATTCCTTAAATGCTGGGATTACTTACTGTGTAGGTTGGAGTGCAAATGTGAAGTTATACAATTATTATTGATAAAGGTGAAACAATAAAATGTCTGAAAAAAGAAATGATGTTAGGTGATTAAAAAAAGTGTATAAGTATTGTGTGAATATTTTACAGGAAAAATTCACTTCCCTCAACTCTCCCTCCCCTGCCCTGCACTGCCCTGCCCCTCCCCTCTAACCCCCGTTCCCGCTCCAGGATCCTCCCCTCCCTCCCCCTCCCTTCATTTCACTTACACCTTCCCATCCCCCTCCCTCTCCCCTTCCCTCGCCTTCCACGTCCCCTCCCTTCCCCCTTGCTTCCCTTCCCCCAGTCCCTTTTCCTTTCTTCTTCCTTCCTTCCCTTCTTATTCCTTCCTCCTTCTTGTTATTTTGTATTCATTGATTCAATAATTCATTACCTTATATAGAGTTGGAATTAGTAGTTCATCCATTCATTAATTATTTCCTTCATACATTTTATTAATTCGTTATTTCTATATTTATTTAATTCAATGTTTTATTTTTTTTAAAATATGCATTTGTTATAACATGCTCTGCTATTTGTCACTTTATTATATTATTCACATTCCTCAGTTTTGTTTGTTTTTGGAAATATCTCCTTATTTCAGTTATTCGGCAGGTGATTCTTTGCTATTCTATGCCAGATTGAGTTCCCCAGTCACCTCCCTCCGTTCCCCCTCCTTTCCCCTTCACCTTCCCCGAGGCTCCCATCCTCATTCCCCCTCCCCAAGCCCCTCCCCATCCCCATCCATGCCCCTCCCTCTCTCATCCTTCCCTCCCTTCCCCTCCCCATTACCCTTCCCTCCCTCCTCCCTCTACTCCCTCCCTCCCTCTCCCCTTCCTTCCCCTCCCCATTTCCCTCCTCCTCAATCCTTCCCTTCGTTTTTCTCGATTTGTTTTATTTATTCATAAAAATAAAGGCAAGTGGGATTTATTCGTTCATCCATTCATTTGTTCATTCATTCTTCCTTCATTATTTCTATCATTTATTGGTACCAAATATGCATTTACTTAGTATAAATGCTCGGTATTTATCATTGTATGTATTAGTTATATTCACATTTCCTCAGTTTTTTATTTTTTTCGGAAATTTCTTTATATGTTCACTTAAATGATCTGTTTTGAATATAACAAAATTCCTTGTGTGAAAAAAAAACTGTTATTTTCCTTATTTTGAGTTAAATTTCAAATTTGACGTACAAGTGCCATTGAAGTAATGCAGCGACGACAACTTTCTGCCATTTACAAAATGGAGGACAAAATGTTCACTTCTCGATCGCCGCCCGCTTATCCATGTATAGATGTCAGGTCCTTATATTCCAATATTATGACGTTCAAAATTGCACTACATAATGTAGCCAAGGTTGCTTTCTTCGCACTGATGACAGAGTTGATGCGTAATATACAAGAACTCAACCGATTAATGGAATTCGATTGTCATAGTTTTTTTTTTTTTGATAACCTTGTTTTTCGATCGAGAAAACCTGGTTTTTCAAAAACTATGAAAATCGAATGTCGAAAAAACCTGGTTTTTCGATTGCAAAACCAGGTTTGATCAAAAAAAAACTATGAAAATCGATTGAAAAACCAGTTATTGCGAAAAACAGTTTTCGGTCGATAAACCAGGTTATCAAAGAACTATGACAATCGGAATTCGAAAAAACTTGGTTTTTCGATTGAAAAACAAGGTTTATCAAAAAAATCTATTTTTGTTTTTTTTTTTTTTTTTTTTTTTTTTTTTTTTGTTTTTTTTTTTTTTTTTTTTTTTTTTTTTTTTTTTTTTTTTTTTTTTTTTTTTTTTTTTTTTTTTTTTTTTTTTTCTTTTTTTTTTTTTTTCTTTTTTTTTTTTTTTTTTTTTTTTTTTTTTTTTTTTTTTTTTCTTTTTTTTTTTTGTTTTTTTTTTTTTTTTTTTTTTTTTTTTTTTTTTTTTTTTTTTTTTTTTTTTTTTTTTTTTTTTTTTTTTTTTTTTTTAACAATTTAAAATGTTGAAGATGGAATTTATTTATACATGATGAAGTTTTCTACTTTTTTTTAACTTGGTTTATCAAAAACTATGACAATCAAATTGAAAAACTGGTTTTCGATTGAAAAACCAGTTTCTCGGTCGATAAACGGTTTCGAAAACTATGACAATCGAATTAACCTTCACCCCCCCCCCTATCCCCTCCTTCCTTTCCTATTACTCCCTCCCCCCCTCATTCCCCATTACCGCACACCCAATCGCCATTCTATTCCCGCCATCTCCTCCCTTTCCCCTTAACTTCGCCTACCCCACCCAATTCCTGCTCCCTTTACCACTCCCCCCCGAGCCCAACCCTACCTCCCACTCCCTCTTTAACTTACCCCTCCCCACTCCCGCCCCCCTCTCAATTACTCTCTCACCTCCCTCACTCCCTACCTCTTTAGCGCTAACTCTCCCCACCTTCTCTCCCACTCCGACACCCCATTCCACTATCCTCCGCCAACCTCACCTAGGCCGCCTAACCCGACCCACCCCCATCCTTTTCTAGTCTTCCTCACTCACCAATCCCTATCTTCCTTGATCTTCTGAAAAACCTGTTTTTCGAGTTGAAAAACAAGGTTATCAAAAAAAAATCTGATCAATCCGAATTGAAAAAAAGGTTTTCGATTTGAAAAAGCCAGGTTTTTCGATCGAAAAACCAGGTTATCGACGAAAAACCAGGTTTATCTGTTCTAGGTGCAATATAAGTGCCATAAAAGCCCCTATCTCAACTATCCTTCATTGATCGCCTATTGAAGACCCTTGAATAAATTACTCAAATCCTCTTCTAAGCATGTGAATTGAGACCCCGTGAATTACGGACATCCACAAACGTTCATCTCGGAGTCGGACTGCAACGTTTACGCCACTGTCGCTGAGCAGTTTGCAGCTTATTACGAGTTAGTCACAAAATTTGTTGACTATGAATGACACGTTTGATGTGGACATCGAGCTTTAAGTAGGGGGACCATGGGACGTGGACCAACTAACCAACTGTTATAACAAACTGTAGTTCCCATCTGGGGCTAAGGGGCAAAACCAAGTGTACATTCATATAAAATTATTACGATCACATAACTGTCTGTTCCCGCACTAAAACTGGCACAGTTTCTTAAAAAATATATAAATGTCACCTCAGTTTCTTTTTCCCATATTCAGAGACCATGGATATGTATAGACTCAGGCAAACCATGAGCTAACATAGTTACCAATGGGCGGGTATGTAGGGCCATTGTTATATAGCCAGGTGTTACCACCTCCACGGCTTAGGTTGAGTGACAAATACCGTCCTCTCTCACAATAACTACCAGTGACATTATTAATTAGGTCGTTGACACTAAATTGTCTTCTGAAAACGCGGTAAATGGAATAGAAATGAAGTAAAGCAATAAGTTACGGATTTGGTTTCTGCACAAAGTTGTTAGGTCAAGCTTGCACAGCAGCCTTCTCTTTATGTTTGTTCAGTTTCTTCCTTTCGAATAAAAATGATGAAAAAAATGGCCATAGTTAATTGAACACGCACTATAGAAGCCTCAATATTACTTATTTGTGAATGAGATTAAGTTTTTGTTTTTCCGAAAAAGTACGCAGTTCTAAATTTGGAGAGCGTTAAACAGCGGAAATCTCTTCAGTGCGACGACACTATACAATGGTCCTGCACTCCCAGAGAAAAGGGAATTTGAAGGTTTTTCTACAGCGCATACCGGGCCGGTGATTGAATCTCTTTAACTCCATTGTTTGCTGAAGTCTATGTGTATCAATAGTCACAGTTTGGGGAAATTGAAAATTGAAGTGACATTTTATTTTTTTCAAGAAAATGGCCTTTTATTTGTGGGCACAGACGATTATATGATTTAATAATTAAGTATGAATTTACACTTGGTTTTCCCCTACCCACCGATCTCAAGACTTTTCATTATGAATTCTCGCAACAACAAACCTTGTCAAAAAATCCTGTTAAACGTAAAAGAGATTGTGATCCGGCTCCTGTAGTTGATGATTATTGGCATCACTTGTTAGTGATTGAAGGCATTGATGATAACCACCTTATCAAAAATCTTTTAACCCTTGCTGTAAAGCAAGGTATTGAAGGCATTGCTGGCAATGTGAGAAATATTATAAAAACTCAGTCTGGGATATTTGTGGTGGAGGTGGACCGCGAACGATTCAGTGGATAAACCTCACATGGACTACCATGCTTGACCAGTTCCAGTAGAGTACTCCTACATAGAACTCTACTCTAAGAAGGGTGGAATTAAATGTCATGATATTAAGAAATGTTTGATGAGGAAATTGGCGTGGGTTGGCATCTCAAAATTTTCACCCATATTCATCAGAATTATGATTACAAGAGATGGGTTAAAAAAATCAGTACGGTACGTGATACTACCTTCAATGCGCTCACTTTACCCAAGTCAGTAAAGTGGGTTACTTCAGGTGCAAGTAGAGGACTACATACCTGGCCTACAAGATGTTTAAATGTCAATGTTTTGGCCACTTTAGAGTATTGTCGAAGGTCAGAACTTTGTGAAAAGTGTGGCAAAGAGGGCCACAATGATCCAAATTGTAAGGACCTGCTAAATGTGGGAATTGCAGTGGTAATCACTCGGCAAATTCTAGCTCCTGTTCCTAAATGAGTAGAAAAAAAGAAATCAAAAAATCAAAGTGACAGGTAAAATGACTTACCAACGGCCAGAGAAACTCTTCGTTCTCAGGTTACATGATCAAAAGATTATGCTGAGTGTAGAAAAGTGGGGCAAACTCAATTTCTTCTAAGACATCAGTTTCCCAAAACCGATTTGTTGGGCCTAATGATTGCCCTCATTCAACGTATTAGAAATTGTAAGGAATAAGCAAGTGATAAGATATTGCAACTAGAGACTTTGCCTAGTAGAGTCAGTCTTCCTAGAGATCCTGGTAAGAAACAATAAAGTTCATCTAAAGGTGATCAGACTGTTCAGGCATCTACTAAACTCCGAAGTAGATCTGTAGAAAAAAAGAGACTACAAAAAAAAAACTGGAGGAATGATAAAGGTCAACATAGTTCTCACAAGCAAAGAAAACTGGTAATCCCAATCCAATTTAAAACCACCTAATTCTGGACTCGTCAAAAAAATCAGGTAATACTAAAACATTTCAATCATTAAGAATTTCAAAGGGATCAACGGATCATATTCAGCTTATAACAAGTTTGATGCACTTTTGTCAGGTGATGAGGCGGGCATGGACTGTTTGTCTGAAAGCCTGAACAATTAAGTGATGGTAGGAAGAGCGTCCTCTAATTATGTTAAAAAGTGAAAATTCTTACAAATGTTGCAAGTTCTGCCCAATGGAATTGCAGAAGGCTTAGACCCAATTATGCAGAAGTTAAATGCCCTTATAAACTGACCAAACCCATCTATTCTTTGTCCAAGAAACTCGTCGTAAAGACAGTGATTATAATAAAGTTGTTTAAGGGGTACGATTCTTAGTACAAACAGCTGATCCCCAGTGGATAATCGAGTATTGGAGGTCATCTATACTGATAAGGGTGGAGTCCCTCATGCTGTCATACAACTTAATACCCATTTGGAAGAGGTGTGTTAACGACTTTCACCGCACAATAACGTTGTTCTGATTACATTAATCTAAATATAAATTAGGTTAGATTGAAATTGATGATTTGATTGGTCAACTGCCTTCTCCATCCTTTTGGTAGGTGACTTCAATGCCCATGTGAAAGTTAGGGGTTGCAAGGATACCACTCGGTTGGGTGTCATTGTAGATTCTTATTGGAGAAATCAGTTCTTGGTATTTTGAATGAGGGTCGAGTAACATTTTCATCCATTCTGCGACTGGTACTCCATCGGCTATTGATGTATCAATTTGGTCCCCTACATATTTTTTGGACCTTTTGTGGGGAGTTCATGATGATCAGTGTGGTAGTGATCATTTTCCAATCTTAATAGATATTAATAAGCCAATGCCTGAGGAGCGAGTTCCTAAAGGCAACTTCAAGGCCAATGGCCAGAGTGTAATGATAGTGTTTATCTTTAATTAATAGGCAAGATTTTTAAACATTGAAGATCTACTTTCTTCATTCACTGGACATTTTGATTGATATAGCCCAATAATCAATGCCCAAGTGTCTTCAAAGCTATAGTAAACACCAAGCAATGGTTTAATGTGAATGTAAAGTCGGATGATTGTCGCAAAAGTGCATTACATGTTTTTAAAAATCGACCAACCAAGAACAACTAAGAAAATATCAAAGAGCCCGTGCTAAAGCTCGTTGCATTATTAAAAAAAGTAACGGGAGTCTTGGAGGCAATATGATCCAAGTTTAAATTCTAGAACTCTGTTAAAAAAGCTTGGGGTATGGTTAGGAAAATAGTGGGAAAAATTGACTAATACCACTTTTATCTAGTAAATTCTGATGGTAGTAAAGGTAAGAAGACTCAGGATATTGCCTTGAGGGGCAGAGGAATTGTGAAAACACAATTCTTCAAGCAATCATATACTAAGACATTTCAAAGCTTTAAAAATACTGCTGAAAAACGAAATTAGTTTCAGCTCAATGATGCAGAGGGTAAATAGTTCCATTTGCATGTTAGAGCTTAATGACTCTCTTAGTAAAGTCATGTGATACTGCTATGGCCAGATGAAATCCATATCAATTTCTTAAGCATCTTCCACAAGAAGATTCCCTTCTTGTTTGCGTGATATTTTTCAATAATATATGGAGTCTGGGATGTTCCCAAATGTATGGCGAGAAGCTACCATTATTCCGTCCGAAGCCAGGAAAGATGCGGACCAAGGCAACAAATTATCGTCACTCCCCTAACCAGTTGTTATGTAAGACCATGGAAAGGATGATTAATCTCGTCGTTTGGTTCTGGAAAGTAATGAGGGACTGATATCTAAGTGTCAAAGTGCTTTCCGGCAGGGCCGTAGTACTATTGACCAACTTGTTAGTCTGTAAATCTTTATTTGTGTGGTTTTGTAGAGGGACATCATGTTGTGTCGGTATTCTTTGATCTAGAGAAGGCCTATGATACTACTTGGAAATAGTTATTTTTGAAGGTTGCCATAATTTAGGACTAAGAGGTAAAAGGCCTTTGTTTAGTAAGAAGTTTTTGACAGATCGTGTTTTTAGGGTTCGTTGGGAACAGTCTATCAGAAAATTCATAATCAAGAGATGGGGGTTCCACAGGGTAGTATCTTCTCTGTTAACTCTAGTTTTTTGAAAAAATTAATAGTATGCCAAAGTGGTCAATGCAGTAATGGAGGGTCTTGTTTGTAGAAGATTTATCTATTTCCTATTTTCATCAATATGGTTTCGATAGAAAGACAATGCAAAATTGCCTGAAAAGATTCAACAGTGCTGATGAAAATGGTTTCAGTTTCTCTAGATGGAACTAAAGTAACTGGTTGTATGCATTTTTGCAACAAAAGACGACCTTCACCTTGACCCAGAATTAAAATTGAATGGCTCTCCTATTCCAGTCGTTTCACAGACTAAATTCTTGGGCGTAATATTGGACAGTAAATTGACTTCAAAAGCTCATATTGACTATTCGCGGAAGAGATGTCAAAAAAGGTCTGAATCTTTAAAAAAAGTAGGTTCTAAGATGGACTGGGGTGCAGATCGCTCAGTTTTGCTTCGCCTTTATAGATCCACTTGTGAGATCCAAAATGGATTATGGTTGCATGTTTATAGTCTGCTCGTACGTCATATTTGAAAAAGCTTGAACCTATCAGAATTCAAGGTCTTCGACTAGGCTTGGGTGCTTTTCGTACCTCTCCTATGCAAAGCTTAGATGTCGAAGCTAATGAACTTCCATTACATCTAAGATGGGACAAAAATTGCTCTTTCAATATGCTCTAAACTAAAATTAATTGCTGAGATCCAACACAGAGGAGCACCTTTTCGCCTAAATTACCAACTTCTATACTAGAAAAACCTAATGCTCTTCCATCTTTTGGAATCCCTAAAAAGAGGGATTTCAAGGTATGTCCTAATCTGATAACTTGCTCATTTGATTTTCCATTAGTCCTCCTTGGACATAGTTGAACTTGATATGACCTAACTTATTCAATATAAAGAAGGGTCTAACTGATGATCGTGTTTTTCAAGCTAAATTGATGATCTTAGGCATTAATATCATCAACATCGAAGCTATTTATAAGATGGTCTAAGGGTTTGAGAAAGGCTGCTGCAGCTGTTTTAGTCGGCGTGATCATCGTCCGATTAGGTTACTGATAATGCTTCTATTTTCACAGCTGAATTGGAGGCACTTAAGTTGGCTAGAATTTAGCTGAAAATTCAAATGAGAGTCATTTCAATTATAGTTACTGATTCACTAGTCTTATGGCTTTGAAAGCAGAGAATGTCGTCATCCCCTATATTGCTGAGTTGTTGGAGTATTCTTCAATTTGTCTCATTGAATAAATCCGTTGTTTTAGCTTGGATTCCGAGTCACATGGGTATTCAAGGCAATGAAATAGCTTGGGTATTGGAGAAAAATAGTCTCTAAATGAATTATACACAAACATTGAGATTCCCTTTACAAGTTTGAAGGCTTTAGTAATAGATATATCAGAAATAGGTGGCAAATGCTGTGGGATTCATTTATAATAATAAAATGCATGCTTTTCAACCAAAACTGTGGAGTGTTGGGTAGTAATTCAGGTTGATTGGACGAAGGGACGAGATCGTATAGACACGATTGTCAAATTGGTCATACTTAATGACCCATAGTCATTTGCTAGAGGTGAGCCAGTCCCTCGGTGTATTCACTTGTGATTGTGCTCTTTCTTGGAAACATGTATACTTGAGTGCGTTTGATTATGCGCTATTCGTAGAAAATATTATAGTGTCCCAGATCTGAAAAGATTTATTTCAAGATATTAGGCCTCTTAAGGTTATAAATTTCTGAAGGAGGCCGAGTTGTATAAATATTTTAAAATTGTGAAAAAAGGTGTGCTGGTATTTATTGTGATGTAGTTTAAGGTTTGATGTTTTTAAACGATTATAATGAAAAACGTAATGACACGGATATACACAATTGGTTGGAGTAGTCGTTAAATTTTAATATCACTCACTCTCCTAGCCCCCGATGGAGACTACAAAACAAAACAGCATAGAAGGACATGTCCCATCGACACATATTCTTTATCACCTATCTATGATAGTTTGTGATATACAGTTACATCATTAGGATATTGTCATAATGAATACAAAGTACAAGCCTCGAGAGACGATCATTCGCCTCTGGGCGAAGAGGGTTAAAAAGTAGTCATTTTATCACACATATTATCTGTAAACATTTCGTCTTCAGTGATTGGAATTTCACGCCTACACGTTACATAGATTACGATAAACAACATTCGAATAACAGCTGATTGATTGTTATTGCGCTTTATGAAAAATTGTATTTGCTTACTATGGCTCTAAAGTTCTCTGTTACTATGAAACTATGTTCATTTAACCATCATTTGGAGCCAAAAAGTGCACAAAATCAAATATTCATCCCTTTGCTGTTCGCCTACTATAGATTGTGTGTCTGTAGAAAATTGAGAATGTTGCCAACCTCACTTCATGCTCAATGTGAAACCTAATAAAACGTATTGGTAATATGGATAAATAAAAAGAGAAGGACCACGCCCTCTGGTAGCAAATCACAAGCATCGGTGCATGCTGATCCGATAGACTTGTTAAATCAGCTGTGTATTAAAAATGAATATTAATTGTATATCTGCTTTGATGATTAAAATAAATAAATTAAACAAAAACCTTGAAAGAAAATACACCATTTCTTCGCCTACTTTACACGCACACACATACCTATATCCAAACCGGAATTATCAATTTTGCGCAAATCATTAGTGCTTTCATGATAATCATCACAGGCATTGATGGAAATTTAAAAAAAGTATAAAAATTAGAAAGAAAACCTGCCTGTTTTTTTTGCAAATTACTGGGAAATGCCAAATTCTTTATCACAGTGGTTAAAGGAATGTCATAACTTAATTTTGGCTACCCATTCGACAATTTTCGATCAAAACAGATTCAGAAGGAAAGCGATTCCAAGCAGGATTCCATCTAATATATGACTGATTTTTTTTTTTCAATTTGAATATTTTTTTGCATTTTAAGATGTCAAGACAGGATTCTTAAACAATGAAGGAATTTTGGAAAGAGTTCCAAGGTATCCCTCCTTGTACTTTAAAATTCTACATGAACAAATTATTTTATTGTGGCCGAACAACAACCAAACTCTAGGGGGGGGAGATAGGACATGATCTGTTCGATTTAGGCATTGGGGAGTTCAAAACGGTAATTTGTGGAACTGCTGCGTGCATTTACGATGACAGTTTGTCTCAGTGACATACAAAATAGCTTTAAACATTCGTTCAAAAGATCTTAGTGTATCATGATACTTAAGAAAAAAAAAAAAATATTTACGTCATAAATGCCGCCGAGGTTAGTGGATTAACCTCGCTGCAAAACAGTGCAATTTCCAGTAACGATTTAGATTTAAATATTCGGGACCGGGCCTAGCCTTTAGTCAAGTCTGTGTGTGACGTTCGATATGCGTAAGTCAATATAGCACTCGGGTTACGCCAGACATTGATGTCGTTATGGTGCTGTAAGTTGGCGGGTCCTACCCCACTGACCCTAACATGAGGACAAATGTAAAAAATAGAACTCGAAAGGTGGTACAATAGAATTCTTCCCGAATTGTTCCAATTAAATTAACCCAGCTTTGTATAAATATACGTGATCCATTAGTGCATTATTTGAGTTCCATCAAAACCATAAATTCTGCGAGAATTATGTATTCAGACCAATAAATGACTTCAACAGCCTCTTTCTAAGCATGTGAATGCCGACCCGTGCTTACGACATCCCCACGTTCATCTCGGTGTCGGACTGCACGTTTACGCCACTTTCGCTTGCGCAGTTTGCAAGCTTATAAACCGCGTTAGTCACAATTTGTTTACTAAACTGAATGAACGTTGATGTGGACATCGAGCCTTTCCTTATACCTGGGACGTGACCCACCAATAACCCACTGTATAACAAATTCTGTAGTCCCCCTCTGGGGGCTAAGGGAAAACCGAGTGGAAAATTCATATAAATTATTACGATCACATAACTATCTGTTCTCCGCACATAACCTGGCATCATTTCTTAAAAATATATAAAATGTCCCTTCAATTGCTGTTTCCCAAAATATCAGGATACCCAATGGATATGTATAGACTTCATCAAACCATGAGCTAAAGATATTACAATGGGCCGGGTTTGTTATAGCCAGGTGTTGCCACCTCCACGATTCGGTTTGGTGACAATCTCCTTCCTCTCTCCAATAACTAACCAGTGTTCATTATAATATAGGTCGTTGACACTACATTTTCTTCTGAAAACGCGGTAAATTGACTAGAAATGCAGTTTAAGCAATATTTCGCGGAAAAGTTTTTTGGTTCTGCACAAAGTTGTTAGGTCAAAAGCTTGGCACTCAGCAACATTCTCTTATTTTTTGTTCATGTTTCTTCCTTTTCGAATAAGTGATGAAACATGGCCAAGTTAATTGAACACGCACTAGAAGCTCATATTTACCTTATTTTGTGATGATGTTAATTATTTTTTCCTGAAAAGGTAACCATCTAATGGGAGAGCGAACAAGCTGAAATCTCGTCAGCTGCGCGACATATACAATGGTCCTGCACTCCGATGAAAGGGATTTTGGAAGTGTTTTTCACACCGCAATACCGGCCAGGTGATTGATATCTTTAACTCCATTGTTTGCCTGAAGTCTATGTGTATCCACAGTCTCTGATTTGGGGAAATGAAATTGAAGTTGACATTTTAATCTTTTTCAAGAAAATGTGCCAGTTTTATTTTTGGGCACAGACGAATATAGGAGTTTAATAATTAATTATGAATTTACACTGTGTTTTCCCCTAGCCCCCCGATTGAGACTACAAAACAACAGCATAGAAGGACATTCCCCATCTACTACATCTCTTATCACCTATCTATGATATTGTGATATCAGTTACATATTAAGGATATTGGTCATAATGCTACTACAAATACAAGCCTCTGAGCGACTATAATCCCCTCTGGGCGAAGAGGGTTAAAAAGTAGTCTTTGTATCACAATATTATCTGTAACATTAGAGTATTCCAGTGTATTGGAATTTCCGCATAAACGTTACATATATGCGATAAACCACATTCGAATAACAGACTGATGATTGATTGATTGATTGATTGATTGTATGAGCATTGTGAAAATGTATGCTAATATGGCTCTAAGTTCTATGTTAATATGAAACGATAGTCATTACATCATTTGGAGCCAAAAAGTGCACTAATCAAATATTCTTACCTTTGCTGTTCGCCTACTATAGATTGTGTGTCTGTAGAAAATTAAGGAAATTGGCCAACCACTTCATGACTTCAATGTGAAACCATAAACGTATTGGGGAATTATGTATCAATAAAAGAGAAGGACCAAGCCCTCCTGGTAGCAAATCACAACATTGGTGCATTGATTATACGAGAGACTTGGTAAATCGAGATGTGTATTAAAATGAATATTAATATGTATATATGCTCATTATGATAAAATATATAATTAAAACATACAATCTTTGAAAGAAAATACACCATCTTCGACTACTTCACGCAACACACAGACTCTATCACAAACCGAACTTATCAATTGCGCCAACCATTAGTGCTTTCATGATAATCATCACAGGCATTGATGGAAATTTAAAAAAAAAAATATAAAAAAATTAGAAAGGAAAACCTGCCTGTTTTTTTGCACATTTACGGGAAATGCCAATATTATCACAGTTTTAAAGGAATGTTCAATTTAATTATTTTGCGTCCTACCTCATCGACAAATTTTCAGATCTACAGATTAAGAAAGGTAAAGCATCCAAGCAGGATTCATTAAGTATATGACTGATTTTTTTTTTTCAATTTGAATATTTTTTTGTCATTTTAAGATTAGATGTTCAAGACAGGATATCTCTAAACAATGAATGACATATTGTATCCCTCCTTTTACTAAAGATTCTAATGCAACAAATTCTTTTATTTGTGGAGCTAAACACAAACAAACACCCTAGGGGGAATGACACGATCTGTTCGATTAGGCATGGGATTTCCCAAACGGTAATTTGTGGAACTGATGCGTGGGTCTGCATTACTATGACAGTCTCTGTCTCAGTGAAAATACAAATCAGCTCTTCCAACCTTCGTCAAAGATCTTAGTGTATCATGCTAACTTAAGAAAAAATAGTTGACTTCAAAATCCGCCCAGGTTAGTGGATTAACCTCGCTGCAAAACAGTGCAATTTCCAGTAACGGTCATTTAGATTTAAATATTCGTGACCAGGCCTAGCCTTTAGTCAAGTCTGTGTGTGACCGTTCGATATGCGTAAGTCAATATAGCACTCGGGTTACGCCAGACGTTGATGTCGTTCTGTTGCTGTTAAGTTGGCTTGTCCTACCCCACTGACCCTAACACTGAGGCCAAATGTAAAAAATAGAACTTCGAAAGGGGTACATATAGAATTCTTCCCGAATTTTTCAATTAAATTAACCCAGCTTTGTATCATCTACGTGATCCATTAGTGCATTATTTGAGTTCCATCAAACCATAAATTCTGCGAGAATTATGTATTCAGACCAATAAATGAAAGGCTCAATACACTTTTTCCCATTTCCCTGTTAATCACACATGTGGTAAATCTTTTGCCGCAAAAACGAGAGGGAACGGGTTCGATGCTGCATAGCTTTATCTTTAATTTAAATTTAATGCAAGCCATATAATTCCGGCCTTTATAGTGATATTTTTGAAATAAGTATTTCTAATTAAGAACAGAAGTTAATTATTCAAATAGTAATTCAGTGTTCATACACGTTTGGCTTTTACATAAATCATACTTATTTCAATGAAACGGCAGTGATCACTATATATTTGCGAATTTAGAGTATCTATGCATTTTTCATCCAAATTTTTTTTTTATTTTCAAAATTAGATTTCATTTCAAAACTTCCTATTGTAAACACTCAATAAATCAATGCCAATACATTTTTTGCATGTACTAAGTATATTGTGAATGCGTGTAGATATTTTGAGGAAAACAATTGCATACTTCCAAATATCAACTGCCTTGTTTAACTAGTCTAAATATTTTATGCGATGCAGGAATGCATTACTTTCAAGTTCACCTTGCCTGAAAACCAATGAAATATTAATCCAATTTATTTGGAAATGTACTGTATAATATCTACATATCATTCACGCTTTTTCCTTTGAAATGCCGTTACCCTTGGAGCTTAATTCCAAAGAATAACTTAAAATCCTGATATAATATTTAAATATATAGCAATATTCGCATGTACTACAATAGCTCATAGGCTGACGTAGAAATTTGGGGTAACTGTAAATATACAGAAATACACAAATCAATATATTCATAAATAGAATTCAGTCAAAAGTCTGCGGGTATAGACAAGCTTTCTAATCATAGGGAATTGGATGCAGTGCGTAGTGGGGTGTAAATCGGTGAGTGAATCGAACATCTTATAAAGTTTGATGGCACTAGTTTGAAAGTATATTTTCCAAGATACTTCGCGTTTGAGGTTCTGATGAACAGTATTTGTGGGATCACTTCTCATCATCTTCCAAGATATGTTTTATGATGGAAATCGAGTCACGTGATCAAAACAAAAAAAAAAAAAAAAAAAACGCTTTTTCCTTTGAAATGCCGTTACCCTTGGAGCTTAATTCCAAAGAATAACTTAAAATCCTGATATAATATTTAAATATATAGCAATATTCGCATGTACTACAATAGCTCATAGGCTGACGTAGGAATTTGGGGTAACTGTAAATATACAGAAATACACAAATCAATATATTCATAAATAGAATTCAGTCAAAAGTCTGCGGGTATAGACAAGCTTTCTAATCATAGGGAATTGGATGCAGTGCGTAGTGGGGTGTATATTTTCCAAGATACTTCGCGTTTGAGGTTCTGATGAACAGTATTTGTGGAATCACTTCTCATCATCTTCCAAGATATGTTTTATGATGGAAATCGAGTCACGTGATCAAAACAACGCTTTAATTTTTTATGGAACATCATATTGTTCCTCGAAAAAACACCCTGTTTTGGCCTATGGCAGATTTGTTTGTTTTAAAGCTTTTTAAAGTCGGTACGCTAATGATGTTGGCTAAAATATAAAAGAGGACTTATAAATAAAAGAGTTAACCAATAATATAAATAACAACTGTCAAATTCACTATCGACGCGCTCACTACAAGACAGCAGATGGCTCCGTAAATCAACGCACACAGACAAATAAATAATTCCACTTCAAACCATTGCCTACAACATAATCTTTTACTGACCACGAAATAATCCGATAATCTATCACAACATCCGCATATATGTTCACCATTACAGCTTTTCTTGAATCTAAAGGCACACATTTCCTTAAAAGTGTGAATTTAAAATACATTTTTCGGGAAAAAATGCGCTCTATACCATTTTCCAGTATTATTTACTCAACTAAAATGCAAGAGTTATTCTTACTAGTACATGACAAACACATCGACATAGAAAGTCTGGTGTACGTGTTTCAAAGTCATTTATAAAAACGCAAGAAAAAGCAGAAATTGTCTGTTACTACTGCCTGTTTTTTTACTTCTACAAGCGTACATTATTCTAAACCAGAATCGCTCCTTCATTAGGTGAAGGGTGAATTATTGTGCCACATGAAATGCTACCAGCTAGTTTGCATAATGGGCGAGCACAGAGAAATGTTTCTCGATTCATAAAGATAGAACGATTTTCAAATCTGATTTGCTGTTTTTGTATGTTCCTGGCATGCATGCCCGAGGCGTTTATCCTTGTGGCAAAATTTGACTTGTGTCACTTGAAATTGAATCCAAACATATATCATTCACACTCGGCCGTCAGCCGCTCTTAAAATAGGTGCAGGACCCTGTATTTAATACGAAAGTGTTCTCAATCGCATTTAAAAGAAGTATAACCCAGTTATATATAATGCACATTGCGGTAATTTAATCAAAGTATTTTACGAACTTGATCAAAAAGCCAGACAGTTTCGCATCATGTTATCGCGCTTATCTCAAAATAGTCTGACAAATATCGTTATAATTTCAGTCTTTGAAGTTTTTGTGTAGTTGAATCTTCTTTCTGAAGAAATAGGATGTAAAATGGAGCATTTACCCGTTATTACTCCAAAGTTTAGTTACAAAGGAGAGTAAAAGTATTTCTTTTTACAAAAGAGATAGACGAATATGGAATGCTTAAAGGCTGACTCCGAGATTTCGAAATATATTTTTTTATTACAAATAGTGATCTAGAACTAAAGATAGTCACCTAAAATGCTTAATTCCAAAGTTAGAAATGAATCGAATTTTCAGTTTTCATGCAGTAAACATTTATGGATAGTATAACAGTGCCCTAGGATTCCGTGTATAACAAAAATTCCGGATCCGGAATTTTATAACGTTGTTGTGATTTTCTATATGAAGGACTTCGATTTGAGCTTAGTTATTTCACACAGTGATTAGTATATAGGAAAACATCATGTATGTGCAAAAAACTCGATTTGTTTGAAAAGTGCGCCCTAATCGGGAAATCTCTGAGTCGGCCTTTAAAGAAACAGCAAGGGATTTACAGGTGTTCCTATATCGTGTCATACTCGTATACACCCTATTCATATAGAAATACCTTAAAGGTAAAAAAGACGAGCGTTGTCATCTTTGAGTATGACATTAGGACCAACATAGGATCAAGCTGTACATCTGGATATCTCAAAAAACATATACTGCAGAAGAGAAGACAGAGACAGAATGTGTTTTATTTGCAATGCCCTGTGTTTTGAAAAAAAAAAAAAAACAATCTTCCTGTAATACAGCTAGATCTTGGTGACACCTCTATTCCTGTATCTGTATGTGTAAAGAATCTTGGGGCTTTGGTTGATTCCAACATTCGTAACTTATGGTTTATTTGTAGGTTCATCACTTTTCGATGAAACCATGCTGTACTATTTTTGGTCTTGTCCCGCATTGACTATGCCAACTTGGTAGGAGGGTCGATTTTTGATGCCAAAAATGTTAAGGTCATGACAAGGTCATCAGGGTCATTCAAGGTCAAAGGAGGTCAAATGGGGTAAACGTTGGTGTATGTACATGAAACTTGGAGGATGGGGTTGATTGTTGACGCCAAAAATCTTAAAGGTCACGACAAGCTCATCAGGGTCATTCAAGGTCAAATGATGTCAATTGGGGTAAGCTCAGGTGTACCCAGACGAGACTTGGTGGGCGGGGTCGATTGTTGATGCCTGAAATTTTACAGGTCACGACAATGTCATCAGGGTCATTCAAAGTCAAAGGAACCGCAAAACCCGAGGGTCATTCAAACCAGGTGATCGCGAATTATTAATAATGTTAGCAGCTCTCTTCTTGATCCATTGGCTTCCCTAAGTTTGTTTATTTGTTTGAGCCCTTGTTTAGCGGTGGATTTAAGGAAAATGGCCTTGTCAGCAGCTTGAAGTGGGGCCCTTTGGGCAAAGCGACGTAATGTCGCGTTTTAGTGCGAGTAGGGGGTGTCTGAGGTCCGCTGTTCCCCTCCCCTCTTAAAGTGAGATTTGATTCATAGTTTGATCCTGATGGTCACGCTGCTATCACCTATCGGAAACCAGTCCAAATTGTTAAAGGGGCATTTACAAATACTTGTAAGGGGATGGTAAAAAAATCAGAATTTTCAGGGCTCCCCCTTTTTGAATCTCAAAAATTCAGAGCCCCCTTTTATGCGTGAAAAAAAAATCATATAGACCACATTTGTAAATATTATCCGATTTTTTAAAGATGCAAGTGTCTAATTATGTTTTCCTGCATGGCAAAATCAATTTTGCATCTTTTAAAAGTACAAATGACAGTCTTGACCCTGAAACATGAAACAGCTTCCATTCTGCATTATTACACTTTGGCAAATTACCATTTCCACTTGTTCATTTAGAAATGTATACAGATTGCGACGCTCCACTCTCACAAGAGTACCTTGTCCTTTTAATCTAATTATCAAAACGTCAGCCTCATTCAGCGATCTCATATTATTTAAACGAAGGTAACTATAACAAAGTCCAAAGTTTCGTCAGCAGCTTCTAAGTTGGCGAAAACAGACGTAACTTGATCCGCCGCGGGGAATGGATTTCCTATCTCTGTTATGATTCGCCGGATTTATACTCTCAATCATATAACCATATATATGCATATTGCTCCGGGCATTTATCCATGTGGCAAAACATGACTTATGTCGCCTAAATTAATTTCAAACTCATCACCCGCACTCGAATCTGTCACACGCTTTTAAGTGAGGTTCAAGACCCCGGTCTAAAATACGAAAGTGCTCTCCTCTGTATTCAGGATGCGTAACCCAATTATCTATAATGCATGTCACGGTAATTTAATCGATATATTTTTCGAATTGTGACCGAAAGAGGCAGACAGTAGCGCATCATCAGAATTACCATCCTATAATTGTCAGATTATATGTGTTTCCGCAATCCGCAAGTGCACTTACATTATGGAAGTTCTTCTTGGCTAAGCGCCAAGTATATATGAATTAGTCACTTAAACTCGCCAGAGAAAAAATATTGAAATTCCGTTTAAAAAGCCTAAATGAACAGTATTCGCCATTGTCATGTTATTTAAATGTAAGATTGTTCAGATTTGTAATCAGATGCTTTTGGTGATATGCTTCCCTGAAAATATCATATGAAAAATTTGACCATAACCATACTTTTTTAATCTTTTCAATGAGACACCTACATTGGAGTACATTGAAACACAACTTGACTTCATTTCCAATTTACCCCTGTACTAATGTTACCCCTTTATTTTACAATGTTCCCCTTTATTTTACAATGTTCCCCACGTTTCCCAGATGTTAGATCAAAAAATGTGATTCAACAACCTTCGGACTATAGAAATACATCTTCAAACACTACGATACTATTCATCGTCATCTGTGTCCTGCTGCGATAAGTCCACATTTATCAGGGCTACCTGTGCACAAGCACGGACAATGGTATACTTGACACTGTTCTTGGCACCTTTGCAATTTTCCAGGCATTAGGCGTTTCTTCCACCCACACGCCTTTTTTTCTTGGCAATTGTAGGGTTCATTAAGCATCATTTTGGAATAAGTTTTCCCATGAGAATCTTCCGTTCATCCACCATTTCAGACAGATTGGAGCTGATGGGGTTGCTTAAAAATCACTATTTAGTTAGCACTACGCAAGACATGCTGGATGAATGCATCCTCTGTCGGGTGCAAATTTGAGCTTTCAAATCATCCAAGGTGCCATGAAACCCATATCGCCCATACAGAGTAAAGAAGAATTGCCTTTCTGTTGCTATTTTGTCTTCTGATATAACTCCATTGCTTCACTGCGTTTGTCATAGTTTGGACTGTGATTAATATCTAAAATTCATAAGGGACACACCCAATCAAGTACTAGTGCATGAGCCAGACCATCTAAAGTAGCCTTATTGGTACTTAAGCGAGAAATGGGGTCGCAAAAGATTATAGAGGGGTCAAAATTGAAAAGTTGTCCAATTGTTGTTGAATGAAGCTACCCCTTTAAATGGCCACTATACATTTTTGTGTATGTCATAGTATGGGGTAGCCCTGGTATAAATGCCTCTTTGCCCCCCCAGGTGGTACCGACCAACATGCCTGGCTCACCCACTATACAAGATGATTCAACTTGTCCGGCACCGGCTGGAATATTCTTTCTATACAGGGTGACCCAATCAAAACTTTACCCAAATGAAAGTGATATTTTCCACTTTCTGTAATTTGATATCTGTGGATTTTATTTTATCATAAAGAATGGGTAATAGAACATCTTACCTGATTTTTTTTGTTCATTTTGGTTGAGTGGTTCTCAAGATATGGTCCACTGAACAATAAGTCAGCAAAACAGACTTGTCCACGGAGCATCATTGTTCTTAGGCATGGTTGAACACAATTGCAACATCAAAAGTAATTTATCTTAACGGTCTTACCTTTAGTTTCTATCTTCCACGTGTCCTCCCTGATTTGCGATGCACTTGGTAGCCCTGGAGTGCATGTGTTGAACAGCTCTTGATGTTACACGCGTTCTCCTATTTGTGGTAAACGCATCGTTTATCCGTCGTCGTATTTCTTGTAATGTGTTTGGGGGACCCTAATTGTAAACTCTAGCTTTTAAATCACCCCAAAGCCAAACATCTAGCGGAGTTAGATCCGGTGACGGAGGAGGCCAATCCACCACATGCCTTAATCCACTGATCCGATTTGGAAAGAAATCCTGAAGGCGGTTTCTAACCATTACAGACCTGTGTGGTGGTGCACCGTCTTGAAGAAACCAGGCACGACCAATTGTTACATTTCTTTGCTGCTGAAAAATGCGCCGCAACTCTGTTCCAAATGTTGATTAATTATACTGAGCTAACTGGCACCATTCAAATTTCTATCAATAAATATGGCCCCAATTAGGTTACTGTTACCTGTAACAGCTGCTAAAACTGCAACTTTCCTGCGATCATTAGGTCTGTCGTAGATAAAATCATTGGGGGTTCCCTTTTGGCGCATACTCTCTCAAGTCTTTAGAGTTCACTGAGCCAGTCATTGGAAAATTGGCCTCATCAACAACAACAACAAGTTTTCTTAAGAAGCGCCGTGGTCTGTTGATTAGCCAATTGCAAAACGCCAGCCTATGTTGAGGATCACCTGCATCCAAATTATGGCGTCTCACAATTTTGTATGGATGCCAATTGATGTCTACTATTGAGTTCATTATCACTGTACTGTTTGCATGGCATGCAAACTTAATACCCGATCCACACAAGCACTACACTTTTCTCGCGTAAACATTTAGAGTAAACCCTAACAAACCCGCACAATTCAATCACCGGTTATTTTGGAGTCATTTGTAGCGTTCCTGTGTCTGTATTCTTTCTGGGGTGCAATCGTCAATCTATCTATCGCCAGCTCTTTTAATCCGCCATATTTAGGGAACATGGCAATCAAATCAATGTTTCTCACACTCTAGGATTCTGGGGAATAACATTTGTTTGAAAAGCGCACCTTTGGCATTCAATGCGTCATATGTTGCAATACTATAGATAGATGCGTCATATGTGTGTGTACCATAGAGCTTTCGAATAAAGTTAAATATAAGGCCTGCAATATGTTCTATTCAAATATGCCAGGAACTAAAATTGCAAAATTTGAATTGTTTTCACTAAAATTTAATGACATCATCTTTATTGGGTAAAATCTATTTTCTTGCAATCCCTGCGAATTTTACGACCTCTGGATTCGTAATACTGGGGTTGCAAACTCTCGATATTATGCTATAGTCTGATTTTTTATTCCTGTCAGTGAACGCATATTGTCAATGGTACGAATAAATTTGGAGGGGATGTGTTGGATCAAACTAAAAAGCGCGTATGCGAGCTTGAATGAAAGCATCAACTTTTGTTCAGCAGAATAAGATGCTCTATAAAACCCGATGTAAATGAAGCCCTTTGTATAGAATATGCAAAGGCTTTCGTACAGATTTCCAATTGAATAGATGTCGGACAGTATGCGCACGTATCGATTCCTTGGTTTGGAGACATCAAATCTGAAAGGATTAATATAATAGTGTCAAGAACATCGAGGCCGGGTGAACCTCTAATCGAGGGAAATGAGGCACATAAATTTGTAGTTCGTTATGGTTGAAATAAAAACCCCAAAAAAAAAGACCTTCAGTACGGAGATATATATCGACAAAGACGTCAACATTATTTCTGGAACAAGACGAATTTAAATGTAAACCAGCGTAAACGAAGCTTTTAAACGGTATATCAGATTTTCTCAATAACTTAGTTGACGAACAAAACATGCAAGCACATTGTGACTTTAGAGACATCAAAAATTGATCTGAAAAACAACACAATGGTCATAGTGAAATTCATGATGTGTGTAAAATGGTGGAGAATTCGATTTAGGGGGAGATTCCCCTCTGCAGCAAAGACAACGACTAACTGAAAATTTTGGCGCGTAATAATACGTTATTCGAATCATTTTCTATTTATGTTGAATGCTTCAGTTTGTTCAAGTTTGCTGTTTAGAATTTATTCAGTGCATTTGCCTTGCATTATTTTCTTCGTGAGAAAGGGGACATTTTTTAATTATGGCCTTAATCTGATCCAACATTGTCACATTAGAATTTCTAAGTGGGTAAAGCATACACCCTCTCAGAACGAATGGACTCATCGACACGCCCCAAAAACTTTTAATGAACTGACAGGAATAAGAAAAATCTTACTATAGTTGTTCTCTCGAGGTAGTCCGCTCTATGATTTTTGAGAAATGCATTTAAGGGATGTTAGGGATATAGAAAGACTTGCTATCAACCAAGTAATATATATTGGTATTGAACCTGGTGAGCATCTTCCACTTGGAGCTGACTCGTCATTGGCTGTATGGCGATGCCTCAACAGATTGAGAACCAGAACTGGCCGATCCTCAGTTTCCTTGCAGAATTAAGGCTATACCTAGAATCCGATCGGGGAACACTACCTTGGTTGTGGAACAGTGAAGCAGCCAGACGTTGTACCCATCTCTGGCTGGATCATATTTGAGAACTACTTAGTTTGGACACGATAAGAAGAAGGAGAAGGGATATAGGTCATCTGATTGCCATCCACACTCTCTTTCATTTGTGGAGACATTAATTTCGACTTAAACGCCACGGCTTGCCAAATGACGCTTTACATAAACGTTACGTTCACGGCCCCATCTACCATCGAGCTTCTGATCGACAACCCACACGCCATTCACTAAATTAGCAACGCTAATGACAACATATTTACCAGTGATTGCTTTGAATGAAATTAAAACCTGAAGAATTCGAATTAAATCAGGTATTTAAAACCTTATGCTAAATCCTAGCGTAGTTGTCCATTGAACTCACTAGGGCTAGACTTCTACGTACACTGTCATTGATGTACCACAGTCTGAATGTTCATATTATGGACCTACGGATACTGGCTATCGTAATCTCAATCATAGTTGCGTCATCAGTGCTTTGACAAAAATACCCATTTCTGCAGGGTACGTAATTGATTTAAATGCATGCGAAGCACGGTTTTATGGTTGATGTGGGCGATCGCATTCAACTATAAAGTACTCCATTATCATGCGGAATGGAGTGTCAAACTGTGGTCTTGGAAAAGAGAAAATGCCGCATTTATAATTGATTAGTCCACATTTGTCACCGCTTTTCTCCATATACGACGAAGTTTGATCATATCTTTAAACCCATATTCCATATGAAAAGAGTGAAATGCAGTGGCGGATCCAGGATTTGAAAAACGGCAAAATTACCGGGGGCTGAAAGGCTGAAACTTGTCCAAAAGCTTCCAAAATGGGCTGATTTTGCAAGATTTTGCAGAATTACCGGGGGGCGCGCGCCCCCTCCGCCCCCTCCCTGGATCCGCGCCTGAAATGCGAGTTCAACCACTTCATTTAAAACTGGATACTCGGGTATCTTCCCTGTTTTACTTTGCAGGTACTGGCATTTTTAGATGGATTACTACGATACAAGTAAAGTGCGGTGATTTAACTACAACATGCTGTAATGTTGTGACGGTTGGATTTATATGAGCTTTTGGAAATGTGTGTATTTTACTATTTTGGAAGATAACAAATGAAAAGGCTCACCTAAATCCTAATCACAAAAATGCTGTATTACCTGAGATGATGCGGCTTTCTTGATCACTTTTCTAATGAGTGTTATGCTGGAAACTGACCTGAAACTCTTAAGTCCATCAGATACAAAAACACTTCTTAAAGTAGGGGGGATGAGGAATGTTTTAAAGTATGAGAAATACATCTCATAAAAGCGAGCTATTAACAATCCTGGGCGATGGAGGACAATAAAACACTGCAAAATTAGTTTTGCTTTTTACTCAAGTTTCGACTTAGCCGCGAAGTAGTGTTTTGTTGTACAGAATTTGCTTTGTAGAGAGAAGTGATTATCTGAGGACACTGTGGTAAGTCATCTTTTTCATTATTCTTTTCTTTTAAATGAGTAATTCTTCTGTCTTTCTTCTTATCATTTCGTATCTCCTCGTCAGTTAAGTACCCAATAATCATCGTTGATGATGATCATAATCACAGATGTTGTTATCACTCAAGAATAAACCCTTTTTTTAATAACAATATTATAATAGATAACGATCATAACACATCAGCGTTGTCAATGCCTTACCAATTTTACCATACAAACACCATGATTGTTTTTGTCATTTCTACCAATCAACCAATCAAGCCATTTGGTTTACAGATTTAATAACAACATTTGAAGATTATCGAAGTCTTAAGCTTGGTCTTACTGGACCTTTTCAATGTACAATAACCTACGTCTCCTTATGGGCAAGGAACTGCGTGGCCGATGTGTTTTCAGTAGTTTTCGTTGGGGGGTGGTAGACGCGCAAGTGGACGAAATACCAAGCAATACAATACAAACAATACGAAATTTGTGAAATTTTAGGACCCAATACTTCCGAAAGTTGTTTCCATAGATGTAGGATACTCAATGGTTTGGAATCTGTTGTGGGATATATTGCTAGAAAGAGTTAAATAACATCTGAAAATGGAGATAACGCAAACTATGAAGTACCAAGGTCTACGCCTTTGTTTTGGAAAAGAAAAATTGGGATGGATAGATCGATGAAAGCGATGTTCAAGAAATATGATTAGGTATAAAGAGGAAAAATTTGCAAAAAAAAAACGGGTTATTTGGATGCAAATGGCGCATCTGCTCTTTCAGGGGAATGTTTGGCGCACTATCTAGCAATTTAATGCATTCATCCTATAATAATTACGTATGGAAGAATTTACAGAGCCTAAAACGATCACACACAGAAGGACGCAATATCATGTTAACGTTGCACTTGCTAAACCTGTATCTCTCTGAAACGTTAACATCATTGACACATTCTGCTCCCATGATCTAGTTTATCCTTTAAGGTGATATTGAAGAAATAAATTCCGCAACATTGCATACAGATTCCTACGAGGGGGGAGCAGAACAAATTTGTTTTTGAACTGTCTAGACCACTTTACAAACTCTTTTTTTATAGTGTTGGGAAATACCATATATTACTTTCGCATTGGTAAAAATTGACATTAGGGCTGATAGATAATAATATTTTAAACATATTGTTGTTGACTTTTGGTGGTTGAAAGCGATCGAGAAAGCGAGCATTTATAAATATAAACGCGCAGCACAAAATCTGTGAATCATACATTTATATAACCTGGTTTTTAATTTCGTCTTTTGAAAACTGGACCTTTTTGCAAAACTATTTTAGAGCAAATATGTTCACGACCATATTTGATCACATATTTGAATTGGGGGCGTGTTACGAAACGCTTAAAATGTATCATGTGTTATTGTGTGATCTTTGTCGGCGCTTTTATAGAAAATTGAAGAGCACAATGTGAGGGTAAAATTTGAGAGCACGTGTGGTCCAGTGGATATGAGGGCCGACGATGACTCATAGGTTGTGGGTTCGATCCCCAATGCTGCCAATGTGTTTTGTGTGTTGGAACTTGAAGTAAGGCATTCATGGTATCTTCTTTGCATCGTCGACGCAAGCCTTGTGGGTAGCTGTAGGGGGAATATTATATTACTAAGTGCTGATGGATTGTGTGTTTGGCCAGCAACCGGCCAAGGGAATTGAAGCGAAAAATGATTATGAGGATTTCCGTTAATAATAATGTAGGCAACAGCGCCGTCATTTTCTTAGAGGAGTAACGCTTTATCAAAAAAAATATGATTATTAAGAAGTGGAGAAAGAGATTTGTTCTCCCTTTTTTGAAATCTCTCAAATTTTTGATTGATGGATACAAAACATAATAAAATAAGCCATCAGAAAGGACAAGTTGTGGTCTAATAATTATGTGCCGACAGTAATGTGCTAATCAGCTGTAATTAAGTGTATGTAGGCAGGAAATGTATATGTGTGTGTGTGCGCGTGGAATAATTAATATGTGTGATGTGTGCTGATTCTATATGTTTTCTAAAAAATGCGATTTGGAAAAAATTTGGAATGAAAAAAATCTACTTTTTGGAGACTCTTTCCATACAAGAATATGTATTTTTTACATTGCTAGTTTTGCTCCCGTGAAATGTTAGACCCCTTTGCGTTATTTCACAAATTACTTGGACAGGCGATGTAGATGATTCCAAAACGTTTTAGCATTGGTAGCGATCTATAGGCATTGTTAATTTTCATTGGTTTTCACACCTCTCGAAAACCAATTAAGATGAGCTAGACTAAGGTGACGATAAATACGTTGATATACATTAAAACCATTTGAACATTTAGGAGTTTTATGTTAATATAACAATGAAAAGGGTTCTTCCACAGTTCCCGTGTAAGCTTGACCGCCCACAGACTAGCCGACCTTTACATTCCACGATCTGGATAATATTCTAGGAATTTTGTGCTCTATCAATCTGTCCTTTTTTCTCTCAATGACACAAAAAGAGGGTTTTATGTTTCCATTTTTACGTACCATTAACTTTCTGGGACTATCGCTATCACTGTTTTATTTGTAATTCGAACGATGCCATGCACAATCTACGATTAGTGATATTGGGAATTGTTTTGCAAAGTGCAGAGCGATGCTATTAAGAAATCTCTTTAAGTTCAGACAATCGTTGAATTTTGGAGACAGTGTTAAGACTGATATTAGTAAATGTTCTTCTTAAAAAAAACACAGAATGGTGCAATAAGGACATTCAGCCAATGCTTTGTGAATGATGCTTGCAAAATATATTAATATCCCAGAAAAAAATGCGAGGAATGTTACCTGAGTTGTTTGCACAGTTGTTGACGGTTATCTCAATATTAGGATTTCACCATAATTAACCAAAAACAACCTTTTAAAGGCTTGCGATTTTATTATTTCTAGATATTTCTAAATAGGCTTGCTATTTTAAAAAACAGATTTGAACGAGTATTAATCGCAGGCATTTCTAATCTTCAAAACCAAGATTATCTAGTGGATTAAACGAACATTATATCTTCCATTATGATGAAATTGACATAAAGTCAGGCAATTTGCTGTTGAGTGGAAAATGTGGGCGACGAATTATTGATCAGGAATTACTGAAAAAATCAGTAGTACGCCCCCCGTGGTTAAAATATGGAAATTTTACTTAGGAATAAGATCCGTTAAAAATTTCAAATTAAACGTGAAGTGCCTTTGATGAAACTTTTACTTCCACAAGTGCATTCATATGTCTTTTGATTACATTTATATGCCAGAAGCGCTCTAACAGATATTCATGTACAGCGATATACACTCTGCCAAATACCATCCACATGAAATCTGGTGAGCCCATTGAACTTTTCAAGAGAACCAAAAGCGTGTTAGCGTTGCTAGTGTTTTGCAGGCCGGCTTGTGTGTGCATTGAACATTCATATAAACATAACCAAATAAGCCACCTACCAAATAGAATATCGCAAAGTAGTAAAAAATTATAATTTAGGGCCAAAATTTTTTTCAAATTCTTCAACACAAATGTACAGGATCCTATTCCACAAAAATTGCACGTGGATGAAAAAGTTGTTACGTATAATTGATTCAAGATAAGTATGGAAATATTCGGAGTTTAGAAAACTTGTTGAGCACCAATAGTAATTCATGTTGATTACTTTGTTCTGTGTGAAACATCTTCAATATTATGCCATAGGGGAGTGGCAGAGATTTGCCGGAAAAAGGGATGATGTTGCATTGGCTTGTGGCAAATTTTAGGGAGAACTGTCCTGGACTCTTCTTAATCCGCCAATTATAGCCAAAAAATGTCACCAACAGCTCACGTAGGACAAAGAACTAGCGCACCAAAAAATCATAGAAAAAAGTAGTTGAATCTATGAAAAATATGCACCCAAAAGAAACGGTTAATGTTGTGAAAAACTACTTACCCCCCCCCCCCCCCCCCTCGGCATCCACGCAAAAGAGTACTGTATCTTTATCGACGCATAATGAACCAGGGCGTTTGCCAGGGTATTTATGTCGCCTGGCGGATTGTGCCCCCTCGAAGGTGGAGAAATTTTGTAAAGAGGCAGCACAAATGATGCGATTTATTGCATATTTCTTTCTTCCCTTTTCAACCCGTAACGAAGTCCCTTGCCAATGAACATCAAACGTTAGTCACTGTATTGTCAACTACTGTTTTAAACTGTTTGCCTGTTGCATTGATTTATTATCAGTTGCGGGGCTATCGTTGCACCCCTCTTTCAGAAAATCGAACGGTCTCATCCGTCACTCAGCACCAATGATCATGTCATCATATGCAACAAACTTTAGGTGTACAGTTATTTCTATTTGAAAAACTTTTAACACAACAACACTTGACAGTTTTTTTTCTCTGAAAAGCAACGCCATAAGCTAGAAAGCCTCAGAAAGAAAGTCATGTCACCGGAGGCTGGGGTTGTGGAGAAACTCGAAACGGATCAATTCCGGAACGGCTACAAAGGGTTTCGACAAAATAGAAGTTGTCGAAGCGTTTTATCATGTTAAATTTCAGAAACAGGTAAAGCATGGGTAGGATATGATCTGGTGATCCAGGTCCCATATTTCCACGAACCTATCAGTTTGGCAATGTAATATAAAAATATATGAAGGATACTAGATGGGTTCGCAAACAGTGTAGATAAAAAAAAAAAAAGAAACAAGAATAGTCTTTTACAAAAGACAACCATCGCTTATCAAGGATGTTGTGTAATACTCATGAATCATAGGAAACCCTCCTCGTATTAGAGAGATATTATAACCCACAGTATATATTTCAGGCATCAACAATACTAATCACAATAACCTTTACTTTTAAAATACTGGGTTTGGAAATGCCCAGGCCCTTAACAGCCTATCCATTTCATAGGATGTATGGTGTTCACCCAATGTGAAATTGTGGGTAGTGTATCAATCAAATAGATCCTAAAAATTTTAACCACCAGCCCATTGCACCGGATTACAAATTAAAACTTACCGGAAACAGGTTTTAAAACAATGCGTGTCACTATGAAGGACAAATAAAAATAAGTATTCAAATTCTATGGACACGTTCAAAGCTTTTCTTTCCACCAAGTATATTTAGAAAAACACACCCCCGGAAGTTATTGTGTATTGATTACTGATCCTAGAATACACATGTCAGTTCATGTCAATGCATGTACAAGTACAACCCACTGACTGTTGCCCTTGGTGATGAGCATATTGTAAAATACATGGTGTGGCTGTAGGGGATTGTACAACATTTAATGGTACTCTAAGACCATGGTCAGATCATCCATTACATGTCCAATGAACATAGAATTATCCACTGTGATGGGGGGGGCTGTTATCCAACAAAAGTTTTGGTTCGGGCTGCTTGGAAATGTAAATTAATTTTCCTAGAGATAAACCATGTCACTTAATCTTAAAATAATTGGAACCAGTGGACTTTGAGCTGCTACATGAGACAACTGTTTTTTTTTTGGTTTTTTTTTTTTTACCCAAACACACCATGACTGTGAATTCTGGCCAATATTGCTTTGCACACATTATGCTAGGGTTAACTTTGCAATGTTGTGGCTTTTAATCCACTCCTGAATTTATACCATCTTCGAGGAAAAAGAAAAAGGAGATACTGTAGAGCTACTCATTGATAAGTTGCCTTATTAGCTTTGATTACAAACTTTCGGCATATTAGTTATGGGATATTTTGACCAACGGACAACATCTATCTGATAAAAAGTAACAATTGGACAATACGTGAGAGGTTAGCAGTGAGATTTAAGAACTTATCAAAATAAACCCGATTTCACGTTATTTCCCAAGACGACCTTTGAGAAACTTACATAGTGTTAATTAGGCGATTTTATTAAAAGTTTTGAAAGCCCGTTCAAGAGAGGAGACCGGGCCTTCAACAACAGTGGGTTTATTGATTGAAATGCAGATCGCTTGACATTTATCAATGCAAGACTAGTTACTATAATTTTAGGACCAGGTGTCTGAATAAAAATAATTACACTTGACGCAATAGTGGCGCGGGTTATCACGCCATACACGGTGTATCAAAATGAGGTGACCAGTTGCAAAAAATACATCTAAATTAAAAGTATCAGCTTTCAAGCCAACACGTACAAAATGAATGGATACTCATTATGTACTGAGTTGTGTAGCTACAATGCACAGGATTGGTAACAATTTGAATATGGTTGGGCACTGATTTTTTTACTTTTGGGTGCACAAGAAATTAACAAACACCATGATGAAAAGTCCATGAATTGAACCCCACCATGCACTCTTGCCCAACAGTCAGAATGTCGTGCAAACAGCTGCAGAGGTCCTTTATAATTTTCACACCCCAGTGATTTTGCACAATATTGCACTTTAGGGACGGCTTTCAAAAAATGAATCAGGTAACGAGTTCGTCTTTATTTGGTAACGTGTTTAGGATTAATTAGTAAATAAAGAACAAAACGCAAATACAAAAAACAACAAACATGCAAAACACACACACACACAAACGACAAACAGAGAAATACGAAATAGCTACCCCCAAATAAAAGCATGTAAATTAACAAAAGACGGCGTCGTTATAAGTGGGAAGAAATTTAGTCTACTTGTTAATAAAACACTTAAATGAGTAGAGTACTTTAGATGAAATCATCATTGCACGAATTACCTTGCAGCACGCCATAACAAAAGTTGTTATCACAGTTCCATTGACTTTTCAATGTCCATCAGCCAACAACGGTTTTTTTAAACATCTAATAAGTTCGTCGCTTATGGGGAGGAAAGGGAAGGAAAGACGGCAAATTCACGTGGGATATTCTCAACAGGCGATATG
The DNA here is from genome assembly GCA_023653785.1 of Ophioderma brevispina. Classification (NCBI taxonomy): domain Eukaryota; kingdom Metazoa; phylum Echinodermata; class Ophiuroidea; order Amphilepidida; family Ophiodermatidae; genus Ophioderma; species Ophioderma brevispina. The sequence goes on from JAMKCH010024557.1 coordinate 39,897, forward strand.
AGGTGGTCAAACAGGGATTTTTGAAATATTTACTGCCGGAGTGGAGAAGCCCAGGGAACACTTTAGACAAACGTTTATGGCCTTTACATGTACATGTTGCATTATGTATGCGTGCGTATTCAGAGTCGTGTTTCGGATGCTGTACAGTGTCAGAAAACATACGTTTAAGTCCGTAACAGATGACCACGTGTCTTGATCACAATTTTATCACAAAAATTTCAAAAAAAATAATCTATGCCTTTTATTTATAAAATAAGAATAAAACTGGTGAATAAGGCGCTGTGGACAACAAGGTACCTGATGCATATGTAATCTGTCAAATGTCACACTAGATCGGGAGACAGAGCCTGCGCTCGCGTGGACCTTTCTGTGGGACACCCTGCTAAACTCTTCCAGCTCACCATTCAACATCTTACACACATGGAACACTGCCTGGCTGAATACCCCAAACCAGACCAATCACTATCAACACCTATGGGACGCAGACCTCCACCTTGGTAGCAATCTTCCGCGAAAGATTGGGTCACCTTGGAATAGAAATTTCGCACAGCAGTCGGTCGTTTCAAACGCAATTTGCATCGATGGGGGTTGCGACCACCTCCATCCAATCCTTCCATGTGTTTTTCACACAGACACTGACGGACCACTTTATCATGATTGCCTACCGACCTTCGTCCACCGGTGGATAGACTTTCTTCAAACCCACCAATAACAGCGAGCTGGCCTCACAAATTCAACATATTTTTTTTAAACTTGTTTGTGTTTTATTAAAGAAAGAAATAAGAATGACCAAGCAATGGAAGCAATGGCAAAATATTGTTGGTAGCAAAGGGAAATATTCCCACGCAGGACATTGCGTTTGTTAAAAAATTAATTCGTCTGAAGTGTTGTCGTTGGTTATACGGCCCTTACAAAACAACAACAGGTTAGCCATGGACTACTTTTAAAGGTATTTCAACTAAACAAATTGGCCGGGACAAATTGTCACCTTCCCCTTTTGCAGCATTTTTATCTGGATGGCAATACCCTGTTCTGTCTGAAAAAACGGATATGGTGAACAGCCGTATCAGGTTTTAACAATGTAATTTAAATTCCCATCACGAATTCGACACGTTAGTGTGTGTAGCAAGTATTCAAATAACATTCATTTTTTGTACTTTAAATTTTAGAAACCCTACATTTCCGAAAAGGCTTATTACCCTATTCGATTCGGGTGAATGGAACGTTTGTCGGTAATTCAACTGCAATCCATTGTGTTCATGTCAATCGATGCTGCAAAAAAATTATCCATGGGAAGAAATGAAATCTTATAGGGCACATAAGACGACCAAATGGAGGAGTTAGGCGTTATCTATAATAAGTCTGATTCAATTGTATTTCCCATGGGTGGATTACAAAGGGACGCTACTTTTGTACGATGATTAGCGTTTAAAACCACAATGTCCCTCTTGGAATGGAAAAAAGCGGTTCTTTAACGAAAGGGTTTATGATTACCAATGTGACCTATTCCCCTTTAGGGACATACTGTGATATCCTATACCGGATTCAAAGTATTATCACAATAGCGTGGCCAATTTACTGGATTGAAACCTAATATCACCAACGGGGATAGTATGTATGCCATTATTTCGATTATTAGGGGGCACTATTAGCGGTTAACAGATCTAATGCACAACAAACCTATGGATGACAGTTCACGACTTATGAAGATTGTTGCACTCCGGATTCATATTAAACCCCAAAGGAGGAACTTACAATCCAATCTAGTTTTCGTTTATTTCGAGAAACATGACGCGCGTGTCCACCTTTTTTGTAAATGGGATTGTAAGCTGTCCTGAATTAAAGCCTTTTAGGTCATAAAAAATCATTAGTGAAGCATGACGGTGAATTACAAATACGGGAGGGGCGGATTTTTGAGGGGGGATCAAATAAGCAGTTCCGGAGGGGGGGGGGGTCGGGTCTAGGAGTACTAATTGTCATCAAGGAGGGGAGGGGGTGGGTGGTTAAGGTGGGTAAAAATGACTATAAAATTGTGATTTTTTAAAGGAAGCAAATGGGGAAACAAAACAATTTGAATTCGAGGTTTGTCTTATCTGTTAGTTGCATTGTTCTATTTCGTTACTTTGATATAGGGCCATTTGATTGAAAGCCTATGGGCAAAAAGCTTTGACAAAGTAAATCGCGTTAGAGCACTACTTCGTTTCGCCTCTATTCTTTCAGAAATATACCTTTTATGGAGATCCGTCGTTGTATATAGCAACCACAGACAATTTCTTTCTGATTTAAAAGAAATAAATATCTTGTGACATAACAAACATAAAATTTGCAATTAAATATAGGCCAAACAAAAAGCTCAATTCCCAGTGTCGATTTTTTCCTTTTGTGGTGCAGTCAATTCCAAAGCTTGACTAATAACAGAAAATTGCATGATATACAATTTTTGACCGATTTTCTCCGAAACCATAATCTCCATGGTTTCAGATGTCGATCAGTTTAATATCTGTAACCTTAAATAAGAGAAAGAGGATAAAATAAAAGATTGATACAAGTCTCTATTTTTGCGAGAACTTACATACTTCATATTAGCTGTCAGCTTCATAAGCTGTTAATTTCTCATCCAGCATGTGTAACAAATCAAAACCATTTAGAAATCAGTGTTCGAAGATACTTACTCTTGTATTAGTTTTCACCTGTATTAATTTCAGGTGTTTGTGTGATACTTCGCATTAACATTGGCAGATAATGCAATAACGAAGATACGAGTTCTAGTATAATTCAGGCAATCGCTATAACATCTGATAATGCCGTGCCAGTGTTCATTGCCGGATGAGTCCCAAATTTCTTAGATCATACACAGCAGAAAATGCGTCATTGCGCCATCAAGTGTTAGCGGTTTTCTGATTTATGCTGGATTCATCGCAAGGGCTGATCGGACAGCAACATACGCATCGCTGTTAGACCATGGAGCGATGGTCTCAAAACAAAACCATCTCTTCAGTCGTAATAAAATTACCCTTCAGTACTATCAGATCATGACCTCGCCCCATTGTTCAATATTGGTCAGCTTCATAAGTTGTTAATTCCTCATGCAGGATGTGTAACAAATCAAAACCATTTAGAAATCAGTGTTCGAAGATACTTACTCTTGTATTAGTTTTCACCTGTATTAATTTCAGGTGTTTGTGTGATACTTCGCATTAACATTGGCAGATAATGCAATAACGAAGATACGAGTTCTAGCATAATTCAGGCAATCGCTATAACATCTGATAATGCCGTGACAGTGTTTATTGACGGATGAGATCCAAATTTCTTAGATCATACACAGCAGAAAATGCGTCATTGCGCCATCAAGTGTTAGCGGTTTTCTGATTTATGCTGGATTCATCGCAAGGGCTGATCGGACAGCAACATACGCATCGCTGTTAGACCATGGAGCGATGGTCTCAAAACAAAACCATCTCTTCAGTCGTAATAAAATTACCCTTCAGTACTATCAGATCATGACCTCGCCCCATTGTTCAATATTGGTCAGCTTCATAAGTTGTTAATTCCTCATGCAGGATGTGTAACAAATCAAAACCATTTAGAAATCAGTGTTCGAAGATACTTACTCTTGTATTAGTTTTCACCTGTATTAATTTCAGGTGTTTGTGTGATACTTCGCATTAACATTGGCAGATAATGCAATAACGAAGATACGAGTTCTAGCATAATTCAGGCAATCGCTATAACATCTGATAATGCCGTGACAGTGTTTATTGACGGATGAGATCCAAATTTCTTAGATCATACACAGCAGTAAATGCGTCATTGCGCCATCAAGTGTTAGCGATTTTCTGATTTATGCTGGATTTGTAGCAAGGGCTGATACGACAGCAAACTACGCATCGCTGTTAGACTATGGAGCCCCGGGGGGGGGGGTACTCAGTGGAAAAGGGTAGGTACATGGGTCACATTTTCACCCCTTACTATAACAATGGGTCGTTTTTCCCACGATGCTACTATATTGATGGGTATTTTTTGAGGTCATTGCTCCTATATAAATGGGTCCATTTTTCAATTTGTGGTCGAAATTTACTATGAAAATGGGTCAATTTTTCTGATTTTTAGTAAAATCACAATGAAAATGGTTGATTTTTCCAATTTTCGGAAAAGTTACTATGAAAATGGACAAATTTTGCTAAGATTACTATGAAAATGGTGCAAAATTTCAAAGCCAACTATAGGAATGGGTCGAAATTTCGGAACCAACTATAGAAATGGGTCATATTTTTGAACAATTTGGTCACTATAAACATGGGTCGATACACCCGTACCCAATTTTGGGTCGAGTACCCCCCCGGGTATGGAGCGATGGTTTCAAACAAAACCATCTCTTAAGTCGTATTAAAATTGCCTTTCAGTACAATCAGATCATGCTCGCCCCATTGTTCAATATTGGTCAGCTTTGGTGAGCTATTTCAAGGTAATATATACATGGTAATACTTTGGGAGTCTTGAATAGAGTTAAGCATTTGCTGTCCAAGAGCAAAAAGCAATGCTTTTCTGAAGTACTTCGGGTAATATGGTTCTGATCAATATCACAAATGGCCCAACTTGGCCCAGGAGAAGCTTTAATACAAAGCACCAGACCAACGTTTTCTTTTATACTAAAATTCCGATTCATTTTTTTCACTTAATGGTAAAATGTAACTTTAAATCCATTGAAAAATGTAATAGCCAATATTCGGAATTTGAACTGTATTTCACAGAAATGGTGACAAAAGTGATATTTTGTTAAGAGTGCAATGAATGTGTTTTTTTACACGTTTTCAATTCTGTTGGACGAATGAGAGGTAATAACCAGTCCTGCCTGGAAAGTCCGGATAGAACCCCACATTAACATCAAAAGCATGATCCACACGTTCAATCCATAGATTTCACAATTGGGATACCCGTTTATATCTGCTTGAAAGAAATCTGTTTTCACTCTCATCCGTTTCTACCTCTGGGTTAGACCAAGCACTTAGGATTTTGTTTTATTTTTTATCATCCCTTCCGTCTATGAAACAATATCTTACTCTTATTGATAACACGTAGTCGGTAAATATTAATAATAGATTAGATATAAGAAGAAAACCCAAATTTGTATAATTGAATAATCTACAGAAATAATATTCAAATCCTTTGAATGACTGCAACAACGGTTGACTGCAAACATGAAACATGCTGGGTAATGCAATACTAAACTGTTTCTTAGTCATGTATTAGAACAGAATGTCAAAACAAACCCATATGCTTAAGCCACTGTGTGATCGTGCGTTGGTTTATCATGTTTGCAGTAAAAGTTTTAAATTTCTCCATGTCTGATGTTTCAAAGTACTGTGTGGGATGTGGTTATGCAACTGGTACGTGTCGGTTAGCAGCTCGTGAACAGTTGACATATACCCGATTGAGGAGATAGCAATATTGGGTATAAACCTTGTAATTCTGAGATCAAGTAGAAAACGGTCTGGATTCTGGTCTACCGGAACGGAATGGAAATCGATTTGCATTCGACAGGTTTTAACACTAACGGGCATAAGGGGTTTGCACTTCCGTTAGTACATAACGGGGGGGGGGGGGTGTCTAGGGACCCCCTATATAACCACTTTCCTAAATGATTGTTAGATTGAAAATCCCCACATGTTAGAGTCTTCAAGACATCACAATAAAGAAATAAACTCAAGAAAGTTGTTCAGTAAAAAATTAGGGGCAAAACATTCTTTTTTATTTCGCGTCAAAATGTGCGAAAAAGACACAATTTTTTTCTTCTGCTTTTCAACGGGCATGCTTCGCCTAGGCTTGTGCTGATTGCTTTTAATTGTGTGAAGAATGAACTTATTTCCATATAAAGACAATAAAATGTCTCATGCCATTTTAATATTTTTATGTTACTTGTATAATTTACCAGATTCATACAGAAATCGCTAGATGAATGTATATAAAATTATACTGGCTCCCATGGCCTACTATACTTTGCAAGATTTTTTAATTAACTATTTCCACATGTTTATGTCACTAGGTGGATGCATTATGAACTCAGAATCACGTAACTCTAATAAGATTTCATTTTTGTCATGGGCACTTCCGTTAGTTCATAAAGGGGGGGGGGGCTCCTATGTACCGTACCACACACATAATTAAACGGCAAAAACGACGCGGTGGATGAATTTTTTTGGGCACCAATGCAAGCGCAAACATAAAGTTAGGAAAATAACAAAAAGTATAAACCAAATATATCGCAGCGTTAAAAATCGCCGCCTAAAAACTAAAGTTGGGTACCTAGGGATACCCCCCCCCTTAAGCAGTTAAGTGTTAATGTCAAAGTTCTTGTTATGCTATGATTTTCATTCCATTATTTATCCGATGATGGCGCTTGTCTGATGGAGTTTAAGTCCAAAGATCAATCAGCAAACAGCAAGTCATCACGACATTCTTTAATGCTGTACGGGACCTTTGACTTGTCCTTGGAGTCTAGAGTATGAGTCTGAGTCGGTAAAACCATTTATGCATGTTATGATACTTATCAAATTGCGTTCCACTGAGCTAAATCGAAGGGGGCTAGTCTTGCATCGGCTAACAGTCCATTCATTTCAAAGTGTGTGCCCATTAAGCCATTTATTTAATTTTTACAGAAACGGCTTTGAAGACGTGAGTCCAAAAGCGTCATTAAACATTTAAGGAGAGACATAATTTGGTAGTACACCTTTCTAACAGAAAACATATGAAACCATTCGAAAGGTCTGTGGATCGTGAATAAGGACTCATTGTTACAGCAAGATCAGCTTGTTGCTGGATCGCCTTCCATTCAACATCTTGATGTATATGCTTGTCTGGCTTATAATGTTATTTTTGTATATAATCAAATAATAAATGAGTCAGTTATGGCTATCCATTACATACCTGTCAACCGGTCATGTCTACAACATTTTAATAAGTAGCTGTTAATCGATAAGATAAATTACGTCACACGGGACCAAACATGGTGCCTCTGCAAAATGTTATTCACTAGTCAAATCATTGTACTGAGCTCATTTAGTTAAAATGTTTCTTTATTTATGTTAGAAAAATTGCAAAACGTATAGATATTACAATATTAACCGATAATTGCGATCTAGATGTCCTTGTACGGTTTCAAGGGCAGAAAATAAACATCATTATTTTTTATTCTTCGAGAAAGAAGTTGTTAGTAGACGTGTTTTAAGTTTGGCAATGAATGACCCGGAAATGTCATTTGAATATATTTTCGTAATAATCTGCGTGCAAACATTTACAGAAAGTAAAATGCATTTATCACATCCCTCGTAAACCATGTTACAAAAGGTCTGGTAAGGCGAGGGTTAAAGAGAAGCGGCGAACTTCTGATAATTAAGGTCCAATCGCAACACCAGACTGTAATAGTGCTGATTTGTCAACAACTTGTGTTCAGTGATTCGAAGCAAATGTTAATTTTTTTTACGAACTTGTATGTGTGTAGAAGCCGAGCCCATTATTCAGATTGACATTTTGAAGGCACTAAAAGAAAAAAATGCTAGGAAACGAATAGTATCCAGTTTTCAGAATAGGAAACTTTTGGGTTAATTCAAAGAAATGGATTTGTATGCTAACATTTATAAATTTTTAAACAAGTACTACCAGTACGATTGACAAAATAAACGCAAATATTCTCTTTTAGTCTTGCGTGTTTGGATGTTAGTTTACTTCAAGTACAATAGGCATACGCCCCGGCACAAAAAGGTTTGATGATTAAATATGTAGGACGACTAACAGGAACCCCTGAAACCTAATTCTTACGTGCCACAAATGGTGGCCTTAAGGAGAGGGGGCTAAGACAAAGTTTGTTACGGGTTCAAATTTTAAAATTGATTCCAATAGTTGGCAAGTAACATGCCATTTGGTCTACCCACAATGATTCCGGAAAGGTTAGTTTGTCCATTCAACACTGTAAAGTTGAATAGTTATAAGCTAAAAACAGCAAAATCAATAAAAAGGGTCCAATTTCAGTTGCCACAGGGTCAGATTTTAAGGTTTGGATAAAAATGGTGCAACATATTTAATCACCCTAAACTTTTTCCCGCACAGATTTTAATATGGCGAAACATTATTTAATCACTCAAATCCTTTTGTACTTGAGATGTGTTACAAATGGTCTGTTAACTCCCGGGGGGATATGTGCTTTCGAAATAAAGGAAAATATTGTTTATTTATTTAATTAATGTTTATTAACCAAGAAAAACAAACATGTTGGTTTCGAGCAACGGCTACTGCCTCAATTGTAAAATACTGCAAATCTATAGGTAGCAAACTCCACGCTGTGACAGTGTGAAATAAGCTTCAAGTGACATATTGAATTTAACGTCTAAGAATAGGATTGAAGAAGCTATCAAAATAAGGCTAATTCCAATTTGGTATTTTCCACAGGATTCACTCTGTCCCCACAGGATTTAAATCTGGCCCATATCTTCTTTAAATGAAATATGTGAAGTGAAACGCTATCACTCATTCAATCCGCATTCACAATTTCATGCTTCGTGATACACTGTAAATTGATATTATTAGAGGTCAAATTTGGAACGTATCTATAATTGATATAGTTCAGGACCTATAATAGGAGCGCACACATACATAAACATACACACACACCCCCACATGCACACACACACACAAACCCACCCACACACACACACACACACAGCATACACACAATGATCAATTCATACATAACAGGAGGAACGTGCTTGATTTATTTGTAAGTATATAAAACCACATCTGGCCTTTTTTATACGTTACCCCACGAATCCCTGTTAGATCAATGATAAAATAATTATCAAAGTATAACCGCAAAATACTGGAAATGAAGATCAAAGAGATGGTACAAGTGCAAAATCAATTTTGTACAAGTGGGCTCTTTTGAAATAAGGAATTTATTTGAGAGTAATGTAAATAGGAAGGATGCCATCACTGATGGCGCAAGAAGGTTTTTCATCACATGAAAGTGTTGATTAAATCAGCATGTGTCCTTGACCGTATACCTGTTCAGCCAATAAGATCAGAGTAAATGCCCTAGGATATGATAGCCATTTTGTAAGGATTGACATACGGAGCTACCTATTTTCCAGTAGTTTAGCTCAACAATAAAATGATTTTTCATCGCAAACTATGGCAGAAATTTATGACAACAGTTATTTGTTGTTAATAAAAAATTGATCACGTTTATAAAAGGAAACAATATCCTGGGCTTTATCCAGGACTAAACGAAATGAAGTTTTACCTTTTTGAAGCGGGGGTAAACATTTAAGCGGTCAAGATGACTGCCGGAAGGAGGCATGTTTTGTTATAGTCCAATAATTTTATGATTTGACCCCACACAAATTGCAACAGAAACAATTTTGGTGTTAATATACTGTGAAAAAGTCCAAAAATAATATATATAAAGTCTACCAAAATCCACCTAGTGGAACATGTAGAAATAAGGGGGCAACGTTTGTACAGGGGTAAAAAATTAGAATTGTTCGAAATGATTTAAATGATGTACCAATTTATTGGGCTACTCCTAAGGTTTAAAAAAAGGTATAGTTTGCCCTATCTACGCGTTATAGTTTTAATACGATAGGCTCATAACAGTTCAAGGTCATCCTGGGGTAAAATTCATAGAATGGTCCGATTTTGATCGGACTGGTTGTAAACTGTTAAATTTATCCCACTAGATAAGTAAATGTAAATAGATTCTTTGTTTGAACTTTCTATGTAAGAATTACAGCGCTATGACTAGTGACCTCCCATAGACCCTGTAGCCCCCAGTCACATTTTGCGTTCCAATTATGCAACGAATAATATAGATGGTGCAACCAGTATATTTTCTGGTTCTGTACCATTAGACGAACAATTTGACACCATTTTTATAACGAACGGATATATCTGAAAATTTACCCCCATTGTGACCTTGAACCTATTTTGACTCATAACTATTGAACTACAACCTGCAGATATGGCAAACTATACATTTTTTTAATCCTTGAAATGTAACGAACACGTTGGCATACCTTTCGACGCGTTTTGATACTTTTCATATTTTGACCCCTGTATAAACCTTACCCCCTTAAAAATAATGTTCCACTCCTTTGATTTTAGTAGACTTTTGATATGTTGTTTTTAAAGGTATTCTCAATACAATTCTGTTGGAATTGATTCTGTTGCAATTAGTGTTGGGTTAAGGCAGCATTCATTCTATTTTGACTGGCCTATTATGTTTTTATTGACAAAAGAAGTATTTATAACATTTGTATTTTGCGCACACGATCTTAACTCAAGATGTCGGCCATTACACACACTCCAGTGGACCTAAATCAAGAAAGCGACACCCTGCCAATCTTTTGGGGATTATAAGAACCACAAGGATAACTTTTAACATTTGTGAAGGAAGGAGTTTTGGCATTAAAAAACTGTTTTTCATGATTGTTTTGAATTTGAAGGGAGCCCTCTATTGGTGGGTTAGTGACAAATGGAAGCCATGTTTTTGCCGTTTATTTCATCAGCACAAACATAAAATCACTTAGTTGACTTACAGATGAGCACTTCAAAGAAGGACATTTTTAATTGAAGACGTATATTTTATATGACATTTAATTGCCTCAGACAAACATTAAAGTTTTTAAGACTGTTGCACTAAAATCAAGGACATCTTTCATAAAGTTCATATGCTTGACAAAACTGCACACATTTATCGAGTAAAATATTTTGATAACTTTAATAGACCTCTCATCAGCCCCTATATCGCATCATTCGCCGTATAGACATTAAGCTTGACCAAACCATAATCATTCTATATTTTATATAGGTCTATCGACCAGTTTTGAGGTCATTTAAAAGTACTATAAAAAAGTGTATTTCTTCAGTCGCTGCCCTGAGGGTACTAGGAGATGTCCAAATAAAGTGGATTTGAAAAACCGGATCACACCAAGTCAAGCTAATACCAGCTGTCGTTCAATGCAAATAAATCATTTTTTGAGATGTCTTTTATTGGATTTATTGTTTTGATTTAAGTCATAAGGCGACACAAGTTGGAGTAGCCCGATGTTGCTGTGTTCGATGAAACATTAAATGGAAACCGGAACTTTAGTGTGCAGTTTTCGATTTGTTTACACGTACTCCAGTTTCCGATATTGATAAGTAATTTTAGTCACACGTTGATGTACATTTCTGCTTGAAAAATCAGGCAACACACTTCCACTGATGCGATTTTTTCAACAAAATTGGTCAATTTTAATTTGTCCCCATGCTCCTCGCTGTGAATATATGAAATTTCGATTCTCACTTTTGCAAAATATCTTTTTAAACGCGCCTTAATCAATCGTGTGATAGCGGTTTCTTTTTGTTTTTCATATCTAGGAGCACTTTTCCACTTACCTAAGCCAAGGTCCGCTCCGCGATTTATTGCCAGGTGCGTTTTTAGAGAAGTTAGGGTGAGGATAAAATTAAAAAAAAATTAATGTTTTTTAATATTTGAAAAAGTGAATTTTTTTCTTAATTTAAAGAAATTCATTGAAACTTGCTTGAAATGAAAACCAGCTTAAGATGGCGTAAAGGCTACAGATTTAAGTTATAGTTCAGGCAATCGTTATCTGGCCATCGTCTGTTGGTTCTAGCCAAAATTGGTCAATATAATGTCATCTGCTACGATCAGATTAAAGAGAAAATCGGATGTATGAATCAATAATCATGAATGGAAGAGCAAGATATATGAAATCTTTGTTTAGCACTTCTCAAAACGCCTTACACGTCCTAGAGAAAATGACGATACCAACCTGACGGGCCACGTCAGCGAGCGTCCGTATCCGGATGATGCGCCCCGGATCAGCTACTCGGTTGAATAAATCCTGACCACAGCCATCATCCAAGCCAATGACTTTGTGGATACGCTAAGCAGAAGACCGACTATCACCCCAAAACTTGGCTTTTAAAGTAGGTGCTTTTTAAAAAAAAGTGACACAAAATGGCATTTAGGGATTATTATATATTATGTTCGTATAGGGGTATGTAAATTGGTTGCTTTTAAAATCAATATCCATAGCCCATTCATTGTGGTCCACAGTTACATATTATCTTTGGAAAACAGGGAGGTCAATTACCAACCTAAATTTGTAGGCGTACGTGAGGTTTGAGAAGAATCTTTAAATTTTAATTTCAATTAGCAAAAGAAAACGTGAAATAACAGTATCTTTTGTAAGAAAAGGCAAAAAAAGTTAAAAAATAGTTTTGAATATGACGGTCTATCAAATATTTTCTTACTATTACAAGTTGTGACTATTATTAAAGGTACCCCAGGTGATTACAACGTATATTTCTCATTTCATAAGGAGGGCCATCACCAACATTAATTCCAACATTCATTTGAATTTAATATACCATTTTAATGTAAGTGGTAAATTGCCTGTATACAACATCACATCGAGTATTGTACAAACTATTTTGCGGTTAACGTAAACTATTAGACTGTCTGTAGTACCATCCGTTATTTTACCAAAAAGTAATTAAATCTAAGTAAAGTAAATAAAAGAATAATTTTTTTTGTATTGATTTAAACATTACAAAAATACATTCCAAAAAGATTATGTTCCAAATAAAAGGCAGAGAAGAAGAACTAGACCTCTCAGGGGTCTGTGTATAAACGGATGTATGAAGACTCCAATCTCTCTGAGTCCACCAAATCACTCGTGTATTTTGAAATTTGCAATCCATGGACAAGTTGGTTCGTATGAGGGTGTATGGGGTGGCCATTGGGGTCAAAAAGGTGTCAGCGCAGTATGAAAAGGACCAATGTCCAAAGGGGCAAGGGAGGACCCCAAGTGATCTCTGATTTTGTAGGATTTTAGTTTTGATTTATTTTGGATATGATGCACCGTGTGGTGAGGCGACTGTTGTAAAATGCAATTCCAAATAAATAAATAAGTTTGATTGAATGTCTTTGAACCTCACGTGCCCTGGATCCAAAGGACAGGACCGAGACTGTGGGACAGTTTAATGAAGAACATCAAAAGTAAGGTGACACAGTAGCTAGACTGGTGAAGTCAGAAGCAACAGGTCGTGTCACTAGAGGGGTGTGATCCACCAAACCCACTGGGCCACACAAAATACTACGAATTAAATGTAAATATTGCCCACACCCAAAGGTACATGTATACCACCTCTGGCCCATGACCAGTATGATCTACCCCCACACGCCACACACACATGCACACACACACGCGCGCACACACCCCCCCCCCACACACCACACCTGATCACACTAGGCAAGCCATAAAGGCAATAAACGTATTGCCGCAACGCGTTGAGGACATTTCAGCAACGCGTTGCGCATTTCGGCAACGCGTTGCAAGAACGTAGCACACGCGTTGCGGCGTTGGCCACTTAGAATGACGAATTTCGTGGCGATTTCAAAAATTTGACCACAACGCGTTGCAAAGTATCTAGACAACGCGTTGTGGAAACTCCACAACGCGTTGAAAGCCTTCACCCCCCCCCCCCCCCCCCCCCAACGCGCTTGCGACCTTCACAACGCGTTGCACCGTTCACAACGAGTTGCGAAGGTTCACAAGCAATAAGGGTCCGAGTATTGCCGCAACGCGTTGTGAGAAAGTAGCACGCGTTGCGACTTTTGGCCAACGCGTGCGGGACATTTCGGCCAACGCGTGCGACATTTCGGCAACGGCGTTGCGGTTGTCGGCCAATCAAAATCATGCATTTCTGTGACGTATTTCAAAAAATGATCCACAACGAGTTGCGGCAATACGTTATGACCTTATGGCCTTCACAACGCAGTTTTGCAAGCCATTCACCAACGCGTTGCGAGCTTCACACACGTTGTTAAACTTCCACAAGCGTTGTGAATGCGATAAGGACTCATAACGGAGTGCCGCAACGCGTTGTGAAGGTGCAACGCGTGCGAAGGTCGCAAACGCGTTGTGAGATTTATATTTTGGAAAGTACCGGCACAGAAATTCATGATTTTGATGGGACGAAGTTCGACACGCGTTGCCGAAATGTAGACACGCAGTGCACTTCTCACAACGCGTTGCGGCCATACGTATGAACCTTCTGGCTTGTGGACCTTAGCAACGCGTTGTGAAGCTTGCAACGCGGTTGTGAAGCTCGCAAACGCGTTGTGAAGGTTTGCAACGCGTGTAAAGTATCTCGCCAACGCGTGTGGGTCTACTTTTTGAAAATTCCCCGAAATCATGATTTTGATTGGCCGAGGCGCAACGCGTTGCCGAAGTCGCAACGCGTTGCTTACTTTATCGCAACGCGTTATGCAGCAATACGTTATGGCCTTTGTGGCTTGCCATACAACAAACAGACATGCTCATACACACCAGATTAGGAAGTGGGCCAAATACATAGTAAATACCCAAATTATAAAATTGCCACAAAAGTTATGAGTCCATCTCTTCAATACTCCAAATTGTGTAAAATACTTTTGGTGTTTTTTAAACGAATTGCTTGCCAGTGTTGCGAATGAAAACCATTCCCTAATGATGTGGAACTCCAGGACTACAACGGAAGGGAATTTACCAGATATACAATGCTTGAAAATGTCAGTTTTTGGTGTGATATGGTGATTAAAAGTAAAGTCCTCAGTATGACGGCTATTAATGGAACAATTACTGAATCAAAATGTACTTACAATGGGTAATACAGCTACATGCCAAAGCAGATTAATAATTTTACGGTATTTTATTCAAATGCTTAAAATAAAGTAAAATGGATTCTTCAATCCATTTAACTGATATTAACCTTCAAGTCTACATTCACGGTCGACGGCAACTAGTCAAAATAAAAAATAGTTAAATATCTTGATTCAAATCATGTGAAAGAGAATACAGCAGTAAAAATGTCCAACATTAAGTAATAAAAAAACAACTTTTGCCTATTTGTGGTAATTGATCTGCAAAAATTTAGACCTGTCAGTAAGGGAGCCTAGTAAAGAGGCAAAGGGGATAACGTATTTGAAAAAAAGGATTAACAAAGGCGCATACTTACAAAGCAATAACATGAGGAATATTCTGTTGTAAAGTTAGGCCAGCGCGGTTCAAAGGTTGGGGTAATGGACAGAACTTATGCATACAGGTATGTTGTGTCCATCTCTCTTTCGTATCTATCGGACCAGACTACACCATAGAATATTGCTGTCGTTACAGTCTTAAGAAAGAGTAACGGAAGATCCCTTGCAAATTAACCATTGTATTCAAAGGAGTCAGGATATTGTTATTTTAAAGTTAGGCCAATCGCAAGAGGACTATTTCTTTAGAGTATTACGATGCTCACCTATGCCCTGGTCAATAGATCTTTTGACCACGTGCATACCAGAACCGTGTTTTAACGATTTTAATATACTAATTAGAGGTAAACGTTACTAACATTTTAGTTAGCAATAGATCGAAAAACTCCTGATTGCGGCGGAAAACTACTGAGCTCTTTAAATTATAAACAAATTATATTCTGGAAGTGGGCCAACTCCTAACGCAAGTAACCACATGCATGTAGCTATGTAGCCGGGGTTTTTACCTCTCCTTGCGCCACTCGCTCTGACGATCTAGGTACCACACCGTAGGTCCCATGTTCGAATAGCATCAGTTAGGTTTTCACATGTGAGTGCCTCTTCCCTTGAACGTGAATTAGATGGAGAGACAAAGGCAGGCGTTTGAGCAGTTTACATATGCTCCAGGTGGTTAGACATGAAGTAACCGTGCTGTGGCGGTAATGAGGAACGGAGAAAGAGTATGTATTATAACATAACCATCCCTTGCCGTATCAGCAATTCGACAATTTTCGTGATGAGACTGTTGATTTCAAGCAGATAAGCCCATAAAAATACACGAATCAACGCCCATGTTTAATGAACTCACTTAGACAAAATTCATTGGAAGTGATTCAAAAGAAAGCGCCCCTGAACTTGTGTATACTCCAATTGAGGCGAGATCACACCAGCGGGAAATCTTGAGTTGAACGTTGAAGCGAGTGATAAGATATCTTAAAGCATCGCCACGGGATCTCGCAATTCCAAATGCTGTAAATTAGTTCAGAAGGAGTGAATGGTTAAAATTACCAAGTTCTTATTTCATCAAGTATACAACAATCTCCGAGGAGGTGAGTGAATCCCATGCCAAACGATTCATATAACAGTGTAATGTCTTCGGCTGCCTTATAGTGGCAGTATTTTAACGTTAAAAAGAAATGTGTTGAACATTGTAGCGACTCGTATTATGGGATAGATTCCCACATGTCGCGTGACTATATCATAAACTGTTGATAGTGTGTATTTAGCTTCAGGCTATTGGTAAGATATCGTGTGTGCGCGTGTAAATGTATGTGTCTTAAATAATCAAACAACACGTTGAGTATACTTACTTTGTTTGATTGTCAAATACAATAGTTTAAGTTGAATCAAGTTTACGGTAACATGTCATGAGTTAAAACCGATAAAGAAAGAAACTGCAGTCATTGTCTGAAATTGAATGAAATACCAAGAAAAAACTGGTCAAATGAAAGTAAGGTGTGGTTGTTTCAATGTAAATATAGAATCAAATTGTAAAGGAAATTAGGCTTAATTTTTACGATGCTTTAGGGTGGGGTTGTGTGCTATTTGTGTGGTTGTGGTGGTGTGTATTTTGTGGGTGAGGGAGGTTTATGTGGTTGTGGTGGTGTGTGTTTTTTTTTTTTTTTTTTTTTAAATTAAAGTAATGCTGTTTTATGTCTTTTCATAACTATTTCTTAATTTTTAACTTGATTCATTTGTTTGATATATTGACCATTAGGGCAAGAGGGGTGGGGTATGCACATCTTTCAGATTGTAAGGGTTCTCACTTTTGTTGTGCCCTGGCAGCCTCTGCCTGCGGGTCCCCTTTTTATGTGGGTAGTTATGTTAATTGCCAAATGATTAATAAATTAAATAAATCACTGAGGGTTTTTGTTCGAAAGTCTACATTCACTAGCGTTCCACGCAATGTGAATGTGATGGCGCAATTGGTTAGCAGCGCTATGGGACTGACAGGAGGTTGTGGGTTCGAGTCCCAGTCACAGCAAGTTCCTTTTAACGATAGCATGCAAGCCGTGGTTATCAATTTCTTTCGCCTATACATTATTTCTCTAACAAAATCACATCCGATTCGTGTCAACTCACCCTTTATTACGAATATAATTAATTGAGTTTCCTCTCATCATTCGAGAAAAACGAATGCTGATCGTCTGAGTGGAGGGCGGCAACTAGACGTGACGTCGAAGGCGGTGGAACGGTAGTGATGTAGAAACTCGAACAAAAACCCATCAATTGTGAGGCGCAATGGGTTTAAGCGCGCTCTAGTACTGACAGAGATGTTGTGGGTTCGAGTCCCTTCACAGCAAAGTTTCTTTTCCGATAGGATCATTTGGCTGTAATGCCTGAATAATTGCTGTAATGCCTTGCACAAGAAGGGTTTTCCTTTTAAATTTTGAGATAACTATTTACTTCTAGGATTGAAAGAAAACTGGCATATGATTTACTACCCATATTTGGCTTGAAATTCAAGTAGAACTCGAATGACCAAAATGCACATATGCGGGGTTTTTTAGCACTGGGGGCCCACTTTTCAGAGAGGTTTTGCATTTGATTCTGAAGTTCATTTGAGGTTTTTCCCGCCCAGCGACGATAATATAACGTCAAAGATCGTTGCGTAGCAATGGTAGTAGAAATACCGTCAAAAAACGACAAATGGGCTCCGTAAATGGCAGCAGTGCTGAAATGCTATGTAGCTCTATGTACCAGTTGAAGGGTTATACTCGAAACGTTGTACAGCTACAAGACATTTCAGTAACTGTCTGCCATTCACCCTTTGGCGTTTTTGACTGATATATATATATATATATAATAGTTATAATTAATTATATATCGATATATATATATTCTACATAATATATAATATATATATATTATATCGTCGCTGCGGGGCGGGAAAAACCTCATTATGCGCATTTGACCTTTAAAAACAAAACCTCATATGTAAAACAGTGGGCCCCATTGCTAAACCCTCATCTTTGCTTTTGGTCACATCGGGTTCTACCTGAAGTCATGCCAAATATATAGTAAATCATATGCACTTTATTTCAGAATCTGGAGTAATAATTACCTAAATATATTTAGAAAGGAAAACCGTTCCATTGCATGGCATTACAGCAAATTATTCAGTTTTTAATGTCTCTCGAAAATGTTACCATATGAGTTTTGTTCTGTACCCGTTTTTACTACATGTGAGGTTGTGCTTTAAAGTCAAATGCCCATATGAGGTTTTTCCCGCCCAGCGACGATATAATAATATATATTTAGATATATATATATAATTTATATATTATATATATATATTTATATATGTTATATATATATAAATATATCTTTATATATAAAAGATATAAATATCTATATCTAATATAATATATATAAATATTATATCTAATATATATATATATCACTCTAATAGACTATATAGATCTATATATATAATATATATTATATATTATATATATATATAATATTCAGCAATCTCAATTACTATACACGTTAACTATAAACAAATCGCAAATTTCGTCAGCAAGCTTTCGAACACAGACGCAATTTAACTGCCGCAAGTGAAGTATTAGCCCCCACGCCGGATTTATACTTTCAATCCTACAACCATATACCCGCCATGCATATTGCTCCAGGCATTTACCTTGGCAAAACTACTTTAAGTCCGCCTAACTGATTTCAAACTCATCACCCGCACTCGAATCTGTCACTCGCTTTTAAGAGATTCAAGACCTCGAAAGTGCTCTCCTCTGTATTCAGGATGCGTAACCCAATTATCTATAATGCATGTCACGGCAATTTAATCGATATATTTTTCAAAGACAAAAAAAAACAGAGACAGAAGCGGATCTCTTATTTCGCTCATATCAGAATTACCTTCCTGTTGTCAGCATATATAAGTGCTTCGTCAAGTGCACGTATATTTACGGACAGTTTTCTTGCTACGGGCCACTAGAAGTCGTCTCTGCTACTGTGGTTATATAATATGAATTCGTTTAAAACGGCTACCTGAACACGTAATTGCAAACCATGTTCCTAAGATTTCATACAAAGAATCCCTTTCGACGCGGTTAGTTTGCTGTAGCCGACTGGTTCTTAGTGGGAAGGTGAATACGTTTTAGGAAAGGTATATAATTTCGGAGGGTCAAGTATTATACCGATGGTCATTTAAAAAAAATGGTTTCCCCAATTTTTTTTCACAAAGTTACACATCGTTTAGTGTATTTTGAAGGCCTTGGTTTGGTCAAATTGAGTTATTTCGGTTTAGGGTTCGGAATTCCAGCAACACATTCAAACCTAAAATTTAATTTAGAGTCCATCGCCCGCCGCTTAGACCAATAGGCATTTTGGATTTTTAATATACAATGGCGCCTACGTTATGGGATTAGTCTTTAAAATATTATAAGAAGGTGTATTTCTTCAGTCGTGCCCTGAAGGTAGGAGCGTCAAATAATGTTCATGTGAAAGAACCGATCAAACAAGAGGCTAATACCATAATAAGGCTGTGTTTTCAATGCCGATGGTCATTTTTGTAAATACTCTTCTTATATAATTGAGTATTGATTTAAGTCCTAAGAAAACACTTTCACAGTGGAGTAGGTCTATGTCGCTGTTGAAAAGCTGAAACGAAGATCAAGAAATTCCAATGTGCATTTTTACTGTATTATGTTACACGTTTCGTCAAGTGTCATTACTGAATAAGTGTGAGGGCAACATGTGGTCCAGTAGATATGGCGGCTGACACATGATCTGAAGGTGGCGGGTTCAAACCCCGCAGGGCAAGTGTGCTGTGTACTTGGGCAAGACACTTGACCTAGCGTGCCTCGTCGACCCAAGCGATTTTCCGGTAGCTGTTAGTGGGAACTATTCAATCTAAGTGCTGTAGGCTTGTGCAGCGCTTGGCACATGCTGCCGACCTAGGTGAAACGAAATGATTGTGCGATTTCTGATGGCAGCGTAATAATAATAGGTGACAGCACTCTGCTTTCATGAAAATGGGCTTTAAAAAGCCCGTGTTTTATTATTATTAAGTCAATTTGATAACATGGTGATGTACATTTTTTTCATGAAAAATCATGTTCACATTAATGTAGAGAGAAAAATGTTTTTAATTTTTTTTAACAGAGCTAAGACATATAAGAAATAGATGGTTCTTTTGCGCGTATTAAAATCAAACTTTCGAAATGTTTTTTTTTTTTCTCATTTTATATAGCACACAAATGGTGGCAAATTGTGCTGCAAACGCGCCCATGTGTTGGGGCGATATATGCATTGATGATAAATCTCTGAAATCTCCAAAACCAAATAGGTCTTGCATAGCACAACCTATACATAAATGGGAATCGTAGACCAGAAGAACAGTTATTTCAACAAGATTGGGTTCAATTTTTAATTTGTCCCCTTGCCTTTACACAGTGCAACATGTGAAATCTGCGATTGCAACTATAGCCAAAACCGTTTTGAAAAGCTCCTCCTTGACTGTGCCAAATTTCAGAGATTTATCATTTGAATCCACAGTCTTACACCATATTCGTTTGTGTACATCTTTTAAGATTATGATATCTTTGGACAGGGGCGGAGCGCCGGCCTTCTGATTGCGGCTGGGCAGATTTTTTGGGACGCTGACGCAAGTGTACAACGATATCACCCTATCTGAGTATTTGGTACACGTCGGACAAAATTCACAAGTAGGGGACATCATATAATATTATATATAGGTGTACAATTATTTGCAAAAGCCGCACAGTTTTCTTAAAGGAGGATGGATGCGTCCGATTAAGATTATTAATGAAGTTTTCAACTTGATAGAATGGCCTTCACCCAAAAAACCCCCATCTGAAAGTTTCGCGCCCGATATTCAATCGTTTGATGTGAAAACTATAAAAGTGTTGTGAGCCTCATAGAGTAAGTTGTAAAACTAATATTGTCGACCAAAATGGAGTACCCTTTTGCCAGAACTCCCAAACCAAACATCATTTGGCACTAAGATTCCACAGGGTAAATGAGAAAATAGGAGCTTTCTTCTGATACCAAAATTTTCCACCACTTCCGTAAAAATCTGGGCGTTCTGGGGGAACGAGGCTATTGCGATCGGACCATGGACCTAATTTAAACACCCACCTCTTGAATGCTTGTTTGAAATGAAACAGTTTAAGAGGGGCAAAGGCAACAGAATTTAAGTTATAGTTCAAGCAATCGTCTGGCAATCGTCTGCGTCTAGGACAAATATTGGTCAATATAATGTAATCTAATACCAGCATTTAAAAGAAGAGAAATGGATTATGATTAAATCAAATCTTTTAAAGGAAGAAGGAATATATAGATAAATCTTAGTTAGCACGTTCACAGATATTTTAACTAAACTGCAGGGTGTAGGTCTGGCTCGTTTGTTAAAATTTATATATACGGTTGCTTAAAAAATCTAGGCATGGTGACAAAACTTCCTACATATAGCAACTCACTCAAACGATGAAAAATTAAGGCGTATTGAAAGTCGATGTTATGGTTCCCGTCGTAACCAGCCCGCGTTATGAATTTATGCCCGCGTTTGGATGCTGAACATACATTAAATTTAATTAGGTACATTTGAAGATATCAAGTTTCTTCTTGTGGTCAGGCGTTTCGCCAGGGTGTGGGGGGGGGGGGGTGTGGGGGGGGGTGGACACCCCAGTGATCCTCAAAAGGAAGCGAAGAAAGAAAAAGAGAGAGAGAAAAAAGAGAAGGGAGAGAGAGAAGAAAAACAGAAAGAGGAAGAAACGAAAAGAAGAAGAAAAGAAGGGACAGAAAAATAAAAAAACAAACGTCATCAGAAGCATAAGATTGAACTCCAGACTAAGCATAAATCCAAAGTATCACAAATTTTAAAATTGATCCACTCAAAGCCAACTAGTTTTGTTTCAGTTTAGCCCAGGGCTAACAAAGGAATTGTTAATGTTACAACAGTACTTGTGATAAAAATGGGTAAAATAAGTTTAAGAAACCATGAGCATGGCCAGTGGCACTGGGCCAAATTAAGAGGGTAAGCATGGGCCATTCCCCCCTAGTTTGGTTTCTACCAGTGTTAGTTGAATTTTCAGTCGGGGAGCGGAAGTGGTCAAGAAAACAATTGGTAGGGATCAGTTCCCTAGCCCCCAGCACCATAACTTACAGGTCTAAGTCTAATTACTATACTTTACCCTTCAAAAATAACCGATCTTAATAACTAAAAATGCCAACAAAAGCTTCCGGGGGTACGCCCCTGAGCTCCCCCCAAGCAGATGCTGTTGTGCTCTGCACCCCACCCTTATAAAGGCTTGGACGCTCGCGATGTGTATTCCGTCGGTGTATAGGCTTAACACTGGTCGGTCTCAGTGAGCAAAGTTAGAAACCAGTCTTTTCTTGAATTGATTTTATGTGTATACTGTATAGTTCCCCTTGGAGTACAAGCGTAGTGCCTATATTATGCCCATTTCAGTGAGCTAACTTAGAAAACCAGTCTTTTCTTTGAATTGATACTTAATTACCCCCACCTTGAAGGTTCTGAATAGCTAAAATCCAGAGCTTCCGGGGCTCCGGCCCCTCATGCCCCTTCTTTTTCATTTTCTTTTTGACCCCTGGCTGCTCTCATCCCACCAGGGGGGGGGCCTAAAACGGCCCCCTGGACTCCACCATTCGATATTAGGGCTTCCGGTTTGCGCCCTTTTGATAAGTCACTTGCGGTGTGGCAGATCAACAAGAAAGGGTCTTTAAGGATCTACTTAGGGAAATTCTTTAAAATTACCTTAAGTGGTCCCGAACCGAATGCCGTTTGTTAGTTGCATTTTTTATACGCTCACTACGCTCCAAGGACTCTTACTGCAGCAATAACCTTTCTTCAGTTAAAACAACCTCAAAAAACAAACGGGTAAACACCCCCCCTGACAAAATGTCTAGCGACGGCCCTGCGAAAACTGCATTATACAAAACTTTTTAATTTAATTTTAGTAATTTTGAATCAAAGAACAAGTTGCAAAATCTTTCTTAAATATAGGGTTGGTGGTTTGACAACAAATTGTATTGTAGCTATTAGAGCATGCTGAAGGTTTGGTGAATGGCTTTTCTTCTTCAAAATTACAATAATGAATAATGAAAAATGAAATAGTTGCCTCATTATTAATTGCAAAAATTTCTTACGGTAACATAAACTAACATTTACTTTCATTGTCCTTACCATCAGACACAAACCACAAACCGATGTTAGGCCCTTGATGTGGGTCGCTCATTCGGTGCTTCCCGGCCATATATTTGACCGAACCTCGTCCTCGTCTTTATTCACACATAGAAAAATAGAAAATTTAACTTCATAACTATTAACAATATCAGAATTTCGTCCAAGATTTCGTTTTTATACTTTATGCTAAACCAATTACTTCTAAAATCTGGAATTTCCTTGGCCGAACAGCCGTAAACCACCTTAAAAGATCCGGTCTTTTTGACCCATCCAACATCTCAACACCGCCGGGGGGAGGTGAATTCTCCGGAAACGGATTGATGAAACTATCATATGTGTGGTACCAATGGATAGGCTATGCCCCTCCCCAGTCCATTGATACCAAAAAAGTACAAACATACCTTGTATGACGTCCACAGTGACGTCAAACATGCCTTCATGCAAAACTGCGAAAATCGTTTGGGCCATGATTTGTGTCAGAGTATGCTGCTCCACATGCCCTCTTACTACACGTAATCAATCAAATAAATATGATAAACCATAGTGTAACTGTATCCTTAGCCAAAAAACTTGATTTCTTCTGTTCTGTGTATTCAATGGGAAATAGCTTTTTTCTTTGCACGCAGTGCGCGATTTTAACGCCGCGTCATAACCGAAGGTCGATTTTGTTTTCAAAAATGGTCTTAAATCAAGCGCAAGGCTTCAAAGAAAAAAATCAATAAATTGTAGTTTCGCGGCGCGAGAAATACAAATCGTGATATACGACAAAAATGTCGAGGAGGGAGGGGGGGGGCGGATTGCCCCCAGGGGGCCTTTAGGGTTAAAGATACGACTCTACTAAAAGAGCGGCCTTCAAACCGCAATCTCGCAATTCTCTCGATTCATCAAATATCGGAATAAGTGATTGCAATAATCGACATACACTAATTATAATGTTTTATTAATATTAATAATATTCGAATTCTAATTCTTTAAATATTTTTTTACGCGGGGACCGTCAATAGTTTCTTGTGGTGTAACTCCTTGTTAAAAGTAGTCAGTGAGGTCATTATCGAGGCAACATATTCCAAACAAAAATAATGAACTTTTACTCAAATTCTGTGCAGGATACCACCAAGTGCGAAGAGCGTCGTCCGAACATTAATTCAAAACTTACCTTCGCCTTATTTGTGGTAATTGATCTGCAAGATTCATATTTTAAACCTGTCCAGTTATTGCATACGTAGAAGCAATGGAAAGCACGTATTGAACAAGGATTACCGACATGCCCCTACTTTTACATAGGGCAACACATGAGCAATGATGCCTGTTGAAATTTTTTGCAAGGTCAAAGGTTGAGGTATGAGGCCAAACTGTGCATCAGCTAACGAGTTCCAAAGGAGTATAGTGTTCTTCCCACAGTGCAATTCTCCCAATACATTTTTGCACTCGTTGTCACAATGACTTTAAATGACAAGAGGTACCTAAATGACCAGAATTGTAATTGAAGAAATTCATTGTGGAAGAACACTGTAACCTCCTTACCACCCCAGCAGTGAATAACGCTAGTGCCTCACGTCACACCTGGGTCAAAAAAATGAATTAATTGAGTAACCCTCCTTAATTATGGCACAGCAGGTTGGCCACAGAGAGTCTCAAACTCAAACCCAACCTTTGGCCTGTGATGTGAAATGAAGAGTAACAAGACCCTCCAAATTATTAACATTTTACCCTACGAGTCTGGATTTTTAGTTTAACTCACATCCCTCAAATCATAATGCGTTTTTGGTTCGAAAAAAAGGAACATCGGCCGGGATCACACACGAATTACGCATCCGTCTTACTACCAACCTTTGGGTACTTGGTGACCGCAAATTTTCGTCGGCGTATTGTATCGTGTCGTAATCGGTCAACGATAATTCCATCGTTGTGTCGCATTTATTGTGATCTGCGAAAAAAAAAACCACTTGTGACCCCCAATGACGTCGTTGTATACGAAAATCCATCAACCATTACGGCGACTTCCCTTCGCCCAGCTCCGCCTTTACGGAAATTGCTACCTGACCATAGCAACCCATCCCCTGGTCCCTTGTCACGAGTCAACTTTAACTGCTGTATCGCACTTGTTGAATTGAATCAGAGAAAGATTCCTTGCCTATTCTTGTTGATTGAATGAATCGAGAACTTGTTTTCCACTAATTTCATTACATTTAAGAACAACTATTTTACCACAATGCCTTCAAGGTGTACATTCGTGTAAAATTGCTAGCTCGTATAGGCATAATAAAGAAAACGGTATCTGTGTATCGGTTTTATTTATTTTTTTTTCCCAGTATTTTTCCACTCATCTCATTTACGTCCCTCGTTGTTTATCCCCTGGTATGAACTTGCACGGTCACCACCTTGTTCCACTGCTCGCCCAGACTTAATAAAAGTATGTGTTGCACATTGTAGCAGACTCAGTATTACTGTTGATAGATTTCTAGTGACCATACCTAAACTTTTGATAGTGTGTATTTAGCTTCAGTCTATTGGTAACTTAAAAATTTACTACCTACTACTCCTAACTACTCGCCTCAGCAACGGATCAATCCAATTCCTATACTATCCTGCTGCATGTCGCAAGCTCATTTGTGTCTACCACTCCTGTGTCCCTTTTCAGGATGTCGACATAGGTTTTTTGTTGTCCGCCAGTTGTCCCCGATTCCATGTGTTGGTTCCCAGAGACCGAGTCTACTGGTACACAGGTCAGGGTGGCGGTAACAGTGGCCTCCGAGCTGCTCCTTCTTGTTGCTACACCTTGTCTCCACCTTAGGTATTTCAACCGTAAAGCACAGAGTTATGAAGCCGTTATCTCCAGTTTGATGTTAAGCACTGTCCTCAGCATTCTGGTGTCAACAGCCATTGAGAGACCGCTCCAGAACTGGGGGTTAATGACCATGCTTCACACCCTACCGTATATTGATTCTCTGTTGCTGTAAAGAACTCAATTTTACTTTCTCGGGACATATGGATTTCCATATGTGGTTCATCCTGTTTATGGCTTTCCATGCAGTCCTTCCTGTTTTGATATCGGCTTCTGTGGCTTCTTCTACTAGCCCATATCCAAGGTATTTGAAGTCATCGTACCTCCTTCAGGACTTCCTCTGTAGCTGTTCTCAGTGCCCCATGTTCTTTGGCATGCATTACTTCTGTCTTTTTGGCAAATTCAAGGCAAAGCCCCATCTTATTACATTCTGTTTTCTACCTTCTCCAGAGTAGCTGAATCTGGTTACATACTAGGGCAAGGTCATCCGCAAAGTTCAATAGTAGTGGTGACCGCCGGGACACTTCTGGACTTCTTTGTTATGTGAATCCAAGTTTGGTTTTCATGCTGCTTGTGGCACGCCTTAGGGCACAATCAAGTACGATAATAACGATAATGTGACGATAATAAAGAAAATGGTGCGAGTGTGTCTCCTTGCAGTACCGACCAATGATATCGAATTCCTGCGTCTCACCATCCAAGCGTTACAACCTTAGCTCTGGGTTGGAATATATATATAATTCCTATGGCATTAATAAAGATTTTGTGGGATACCATAGACTTTGAGGATTTTCATCATCTTGCTTCGGTGGATGGAGTCAAACACGCTTTCTTGGAAGTCAATAAACGGCAGAACCGCAAGCAAGTTTGTTTCCCTCTTTACTTCTTCAAGGAACGTTCTAATGGCTAGGATTGGCTAACAAATCGTCGATTGGCCTGACGCCGTTCCGGTTTTACTCTTAGTTTGGGTCTATGACATTTCTGATTCGTTGAGATCATGCGGTTTGAGAGCTTCGTAATAAACACTTCAGAACTGATACCCTCTTAGTTGTCGTGTTGATAGGTTGTGGGACATCTATCTCCAAGCGCCGGCAATTTTCGAGGTTGACGCTCCTTGAATAGCGTATTAAAACATGAAGGATCTGGCGCGTGCCTACAGGTTACCACCACTAACTTCACTTATACAACAGTAGTCTATGGGAAAATGGCAACTTTGAGCATGTTTCTTTTAACATTTTAAACTCTCACAAATAACATAAACAATACACACCAAGTACAGGCCCCAATCACCAAATAACACAATTTTGATCATAGGATGAATGACCAGAAAAATGTTTTAGTTACGAATCACACCAAACTCGCTCGCCCCGCCCGATGTCAGGAGGAGAAAGTCCCGCAACACAAGATTCTCCGATAGTCCCGCCAAAGCTAATGATTTGCAAATCTAATGTGAAATTGATGAACGCCGGAGTAAATTCATCACTGCCAAATGCCATTTTTTGTTTGTGTGTTTTGGGGGGTTTTTATTTTTTTTTTTTTTCTTTGTTGAGAAAACATACCAGTCTATACCATGTCAATCATGAATTCCCAACACTTTCTTAATATAAACTAGTGCCTTTTCAGAAATTTTAAAGCACCTTTTCCAGATCCATGCAAAAAGTAGTCCACCCAAGATTTTTGATCCTTACTGCAGCCAGGTTAGTGGTGTATAACCTACATGTCTCTCGTCATAAAATCAGAACATGAAATATGTATGTTTTTACCCCACTTCACCTCAAAGAGTCTCTTGTCCTTTTAAATATCTAATTATCAAAACGTCAGCCTCATTCAGGCGATCTTCGAGTTATTTGACGACGTTAACTATAACAAAGTCCAAAGTTTCGTCAGCAGCTTTAGAACACACACGCAACTTGAACTGCCGCGAGGGAATGGATTTCCCATCTCTTATATATAACGCCGGATTTATACTTTCAATCCTACAACCATATACCCGCCATACATTTGCTCCGGGCCATTTTCCATGTGGCACAACACTGATTTAGGACGCCCAAAAATAATTTCATCAAACTCATCACCCACACTCGAATCGTCACGCGCTTTTAGTGATATTCAAGACCTCTGTCTTAACAACAAAGTGGCTCTCATCTGTATTATATTGGATAACCCAATTATCTGTAATGCATGTCACGGTACTTTAGAGTAGGCGATATAATTTTTTCAAAAAAAAAAAAAATAGCAAAAAATCGCTCATCTAATTTCGCCATATCAGATTACCTTCCTGTTGTCAGAATAATCGTCTGTGTTTCCTCGAGTACACTTATATTACGGAAGTTCTTCTTGGCTAAGGGCCAATAATGCATTGAGTCTCTTGCTACTCTCTTTATATACATATTGAAATCCCGTTTAAAAGCACACTACTGACAGTAACTGCTAACGTCTTCTTCCAACAATAATCCACCTTCGCCAATTTATTTGTTGTGAGAATGTTTCAATTCATTTTTTTTTAATTTTTGATTTTTTAAATTTTACCTATTTTAACGACTTTTTGTCCCTAAATTCTGAAACTTTCTGTTTGTTTTATCCAGAAACTCCCCCTTCAATGTTACCTTTTTGGGGGGATAGGTGTTAGGGATTTGTGATTAAGTATAGGATTACTGTACGACTTGCACTGCGTTTGGGGCCAAGGGTGGAGAATTAGACCTAAACTGATCCTATTGTTGAGTGACTACTCACCCATAATTGTCGCCAGTTCCGCTCGGTTACACAAAAATGGTTTTCATTATCCCCAATAATAACCAGAACCACATGGTTAGTTTATTTTGGGGTCTTAATTTGGTCATTTTTTTTTAGGTTGGGGTCTTCCGATTCCAGCCGCACATCTCAACCTAAATCATAATCTATAACCCATAACCTACCGCTAATCAAAACGCCTTCAGGAACCTTATCAAATGGACCCTATATCGATCTTACGTGCGAATGCCTGTGGGTGGCTTTTGGAATACATACAATATATACCGTAAAACCGCGATAATAACACCTTCTGATAGGAACGAACTGGTCACCTGGAAGTAAGCCCTCCTCACGTATTTTCCCACATCCTTTTTGTTCCTTGTCCTTGGTCTCCTTGTACAGGTGCCTTTGTCCATTCTTCAACCTTTTCCTCCTTCTGCCTCTTCTCCTTTTTTACCTTTACCTCTTCTTGGTTGCCAATCAACAATCTGTTAACGCTTGCTCTGCAACATGTCCTGTCCACCTAAATTTTGTCTGTTTTAAATCTTCTTAAGGATATCCTTGACTCCAGTTCTTTGACGGAATGTCCTCACAACCTGATTCTGTCCATATTGTACTATGATCCGTTGTGCTGTTCTGATTTATGGCCATACATATGTGGTATCCGTGTTTTTGTCATACATATATGAATGGTCGTAATACGCACTGGTCATACACCTTTCTTTTTAAGTCATTGTGATTTCTTGTTGCACAAATTTCCTTATATCTGCAAAACATCTCCATCCGCCTGTCCTCATAGTTTTTTTATATATCACTTAATATAACAATACTCGAATGAATATTGTTGCCCGATTATGGTTATGCTTACTGAATTTATTCTTGACTCTATGCGAAAATCAGCTACTTAGTTAATATTTCAACCTACTAAAACTGCCATTTAATAATAATTTTATGCATCGGATAACACCAATCGTTTCACTGTGAAATTTCTTGGTGTTGTCTTAACCTGCTGATGTTATTGTAATAAGCTAAAATGTACACTTTCACAGCTCGTAAATAACACTGAAACACATTTTTTTAAATATACCAGATCCTGATACCACAGAACGTCGCGCTTTCTTCCATTGCGACGGTAAAAAGTTTGATGGTTTTGGAACTGTTCAACATTATAACGTATTTGACTGTAAAAACCGCCCAACCCCCATAACATGCGCTTCTGAAAATTAAACAAATAATTACAGTGAAGTTACATATAATGCTGATTACTCAGATAAGTGTTCCATGTAAACTGCAATGGTATAGTCTCTTCCTGCATACCTGTTGTAATTTATCCATACCACTGTCTATTATACGAACGTTTCTAGTGCTCCTCATACGGCACATCTACCGCTACTACCATGATCGAGATCATATTACGGATCGGTTCTATGAGAACAGATGCCTTTCTCAGTAACATAAAATTTGAAGTGCAATTGGAACCACTGCTGTTTCTTGTTGATATGCTGGATCGAATTTCAACTCTAACATACCCATTGCCTGCGGAATTGAGTGTCAGACAGTGGTCGTGAAAAAAGAAGAGTCGCATTTGCAATCGATAATCACTTTTGTGCCCCCGTTTTCCTCCTATACGAAGATTTTGATCATATCTTTCAACCCATAATATTCCATATCAAAAGGTGAAATGCGCGTTCCAGTCGAAGTAAAACGGATCAAGTTACTCATGTAATGTCCCCCTGTTTTTCTTTGCCGGTCTTAGCAATTTTTATATGGATTACTACGATACGCACAGCTAATATTACAGAATCTCGTTCATATAAATTTAACTAGAATATTTTGTGCTTTTTAATTTGGATTTATATGGATTTCAGAAATGGGTGTATTTTCCACATTTTTACGGATGTCACTGTACAATAGCCTCTAGGTTACCTACAGGAGTTTTTAACTGTTAGAAAGAGATTTTACCACCATTCGTCCGGTTTCATGATTTTCTGTTTACCGAGTCTCATTAGTCGACGCCCTTCCTGTAATGTAGTTTGGCAAAGGCCTACCGTCGCTGTGTTTTTTTATTGGACAGAAATTTACTTTCAAAAGAACTGCTGTTTGTTTTTGAAGCCTTAATATTTCACACTAATATTTTGCTAGAAAGATACTGCCTGTGTAAGAAACTGAGAGTGTACATGTTCACGAATGTCCTTGTACGCGTAATAAACATAATGAACCGTTACCCCGCCCTCGTAAACGATGCTCTGTAATTCATGGCAAAAGTTTAAAAGTGTCTGATTATCACCAAGGAATAAATAACACAAATGGTCCCGTTGCCCCTGTTGTCAAGTTGTAAACTGAAAATTATTGCTCCTAAGATAGTAGCAATAATTTTTACAAGTTTGATAAACACTGATCAAAACAAGCCTCACCTTCAAATGTATGGGACGCAACAACCGTCATAAGGTCACTTCACTGAAATGGGCATTCACGACCTGCAGAAATTATTCAGGTGATCGAGGCTTCTGTTGCGCTTGTGAAGATCGTGGAGATCGTTGGTGTTCAAGAGTTGGGCAGGTGGTTTAACGCCAGCTTGGAGTGGAGCGGTTTGGACTTCAGGGGTTGGTGGGGGGGAGGTTGGACCCCTTAGGAGAGGGCAGGGAGAGGGAAGAGAGCGGTTTTCGGGGCCCCTTCGTGTATTCGGATTGTGGCAGGTGGTGGGAAGCTGGTGCGGTGCAATGCTTGGGCAGTGTGGCCTGCAGCAGAGCTCAAAGAGATCGTGTGGCCTTTTGGAAGACCCACCACAAGTTTGAGGACATGCTTCGAAAAACATCAGCTTTTGACGTCAATTTGGCCTCTCTCCAAGGGTCATCATTACCACCGGTTTCAATTGTCCATCCTTGGACTGTTGGGCATGCCCGATGTGTGGGGATGGTTTTATTGGCAAGCATATGCCCCTTAGCATGGGAACTCGTTTGTAAAGTCCCCAGGTGAGACGCACATTATTATATGCTGCTGAAGCCTGGTTAGTTAAGAAAGCCACATTTGAAGATTAGAGACATTCAAGATGAAGTATCTCAGAAGCTACTAAGGATCCTCCCATGTTTTGATCACATAAGGATGGTATGTCAGCCAGGAGCGTGTGAATACGAACCAGTGAAAAGGTGCAAGGGTCTTGTCTGAGATGGTATGGTCATGTGCAGAGAGTGGATGATAAGAAGGCCTGGTGAAGTGGGCAATGGGAGGATAATATCAAAGAAAATGGAAAGCAGGTGACTAAAGTGTGACCAACGACAGAAGAAGAATAGAGACACAAGATATAAAATACAAGTCACAAGTTTGCAGATTATCATAAAAACACAAGAAGTCATGGAGATTTGTAATAGAGACACCTTGTAATAGAGACACAGCGTCATAGAAACACTCTGTATAGAAGCACAGAGTTAAAAGGAGACAATGTTTGAAACACAAAGTCATAATAAGAGCCCATGTTATGCAAACATGGTAATAGAGAAGGGCCACAGTGCTATCAAACACAGAGCCCTACACCTAGAGACATAAATTGCACGTGTAATTACGGCTGTTTTTTATATATTGGAGCTATTAATACAAACATAAATGAAACGCACTTTGTTTAAAAGCCCTTTGTCTCTATGACTTATTAACATCATGCATTAATACGGATCTCATACGACTAAACAGTCAATTCGTTGCATCTTGTAGAGAATTTGACCCACGGTAAACACGATCAATTGTCACTCTCAATTCATTTGGTTATTCAGGATGGATAAGTAGCAGGCCTAAGTGCTGTATTAAGTTATTTTCTGAGGGCAGCTGTAAGTCATGTTTCATTGGTCATATTCTTTTCCTTCTGCTCTCAATGTAATCCTCCTTAATTACGGTTATTATTGTTAATTCGATTGGTGTTCTCGAACTAATTACGACTTCCATTGTCCGTTTGGCTGCATCTAGACGTTTGGTTAGTTTTGTTAGAGATTGTCGACGCTTCTTATGATATGCCATGTTAGAAGAACAGATACTACAGTGGCAGCAAACAAGCTCCCTATTGGAGACCCTATAGAGAATGTTTGAATTTTCAAACCTATTACATGCTCTCCATGCTACTGCCTTTAATTTGATGTGTTTTTCCTACCCCAGGCACCAAGATATTTGAAGTTGCTTACATGTTCAAGCATTGTTCATTGCAGGTTTTCAGGATAGTATCCTGTCATTGTTATAAGACATGACCTTTGTTTTGCTTGAGTTTCTTTTTTGATCTCAGCTTTGCAACCATACATCACCCAAATCGAGATCAGTCCCTTTTGTGACATATGTTTTAGGTCCCTTAGCTTTACCACCAATTGATATTCCTCAAGTCTAAATTTAAGTCTTACGGGACGTTTTCAAAGGTAATACGATGTTCATTAAAATGTTTATTTAAGCCGTAAAGTATTCGCGAAATTGGGTTTAAGATGACGTCATGATAAACTGTTTAAAAATACAAATGAGAATAAAGGTACGACGAATTGAAGACCGTCGACCAAGCCATTATTTTTGCGTGAAACAACTCGGCGGCCCTCCGACCCCTCGTTCTTCACTTTAAATAATGGTCTCGCTTTGGTTCATTCGTCGTAAAGAGAGTACAAGTTCCAAAGCATGCCTTTATTCTCTATTGTGAGAACACAATAATACTCGAATTTTGTGTTTGCATTTATAATGGTTTTTGCACTAAGGTTTGGATATATTGCTACAAAGATTGATAACAACTGACAGACAGATACCGTGGTTAAGGTCTACTCATTTGTATTTGACGCGATAATTTTTAAGGAAATTGGGATTATAGATCTTTGAATGCCATGATCAAGATATAATCGTATAAAGAGAAATGTTGCAAAAAAGGTTTAGTTGGATGCAAATGGAGCATCTGCTCTCTTTCCAGGAATTGTTGGAGCACTATCTAGCAATTTAATCCACTACTAGTAATAAGTATGAAGCGATTTTTGCCAAGTGAAACCACGAATCACACACCAAGAAAAAAAAATCTGGTGACGCATGGTCCCTGTTCACGATGCACTTTAAGCCTGTATCTCTCCGAAAAGTTAACATCTTTTGATACCTTCTGCTCTCTCTGATCTGTTATCATTTTAGGTGATTTGGAAAAATAATCCGCATAATTTGCATACAATTCCTAGGAGGGAGCAGAAGCAATTTTTTTTTCGATCGGTTCTATGAATTTCAAAACTCCTATCTTGGCATATTGTAGGATGGGCCTTGTTGTATTTGTGCTGCTATAAACGTTCGGCAATTGATACTTCGGCCAATAAGGATGGTGATCAATTTAACACGTAAGTGCCCAAGCTAAAAAAAAACTTCCCTAATTAGTGCCCAAGGGGGGGGGGGGTCCTAGGGCCCAACCCAGATAACCACTTTCCCGTGGGAGTATGATCATGACAGCTAACACAAAAAATGGGGGTCGCGTAAGAACCCACATACCCACAATAAAAATGAAAATCCGACCTTTGACCTATGACCTATTGAAATTGTCACTCTTCGAAAAAGAGTGGTTCGCCCATTTCCATCTTCACAACTACATATAAGGTTTTGAACCAAAATAATTCATTATATCTACTCTAGAATAACCAATTAAAATAATCATTGCAAAATATAGCCAATTTATACCATCTTGTATTTTTCTCAGAAACTTCAAAATCGCCTTATTTTTCCCATAGATTCCCATAGACGTACACAGGCTAAGAGCAGTTTTTTTGTATCAGTGAGAAGCTTATTCATAAATCTCAATTAGCAAAAAACCCCTTGAAAAATTTGATTGTATAACCGAGAAATCGCAAAAAAAAATCAAATGTTGGGTACTATGGAACCCCCTCCCAACCCCCTCCCCCCCTTGGCACTTAAGTTGTTTAACCTGTATTGTTGCTTTTTGTGGTTAAACGCAACTGAGAGAGTACTTATAGTTACAACTGTTAAGCAAATTCTGTGAATCCTACATTTATAACACTTCGTTTAATGTGATCTTTGAAATCTTGAACTTTTTTTTGCCTAGCTTTTTAAACAGTAATATATTCACGTGAAAATAATCACTTGCTATTTTTATATTTTACTTGAAGTGTTTAGAAATGCTTAAAATGTATCCACAGTTCACGTGTCTAATAATCAGCTTGTCACTCCAACATACCTTTGTTGTGTGTACTTTTAAATAACTCCATTTTTATTCTGACTAGCTTTCGAATTATGGGGAGAAAACGTAGTAATATAACAACAAAAACAACAACGACAATAATAATAATATAATAATTAATAAATACTAATAATATAGTAATAATGACATTGTTATCTGTATAGCGCCTTTTCCAGAGGATTTATAACTATTATTGTGATGCCTTCAGGAAATCGTCCCAGGAACCATTTCGCTTCACTAGGTAGGTTTATACAACGGAAACTGAAAAAATATTACAATATTAATCTTGGCTAGATTAAGGCTATTTGGTCAGATATATGAAGAACTGATCGTTATTCTAAGTTAAGTATTAGTGATGCATTCATGTGAAGAAGCCCTTTTTTTGATAGAATAAATATATTGCGGTGCCCATTTTTTTCTTAATTTGCAATTTGGACAATGTTCTAATCTTTTAAATGGTATGCATCTTGAGACTCTTTTGCATTCTATTTTTGGCCATGGCATTTTTAATGATTTTTTGGGTGACTTCAGATTCAAGCTAAAACTATCGACTCGAACAGCCATGTATGACTCCAGTACGTTTTAAGCAATCGGCAGCGACATTAGCGACTGCTGATTTGCTTTAGTTTTCAACCCGATTCCACAAACATCTCGGAATCAATTAAGATGACAGCTAACTTGTGTATCTGTCACTTTAGCACCACTTTGGCTGCATTGTACTTGCAATACTTTACACAATAAAAATAATAAAGTTTTGTCCTTAAGTAAAACGTTTGTTTAGCTAGCCAAAGAAGGACAGATCCAACATTACGGAACACTATCAAGTGTGTTTTCGACAAATAGAATTTCGAAGCTTTTTTATCCATTTAAAATTCAGAAGATTCAAAAGCCTTGCGTCGGATTCGGATCTCTGATGATCACATGTCCCATATTTCAACAACCTTATCAGCCTGGCACAGTGTAATAAAATAAAATATTTATGGAGGGTCTAAGATTGTAGGTGCCCACAACCAGTGTAAATAACAAAGATGGGCAGAAACTGTATAGCATACTCATTGCTCAAGTGGCTTATTAGATTTGATTACAGACTTGGCCGGGCATCAATTATTTAGAAAATATCCCTGGTATTTTGAGCAACGGCCATCACATACGTTTATTGAAAATGTTAAAATTTATGTTTCAGATTTAAGAACTTATCCCATAAACCCGATTTCACGTTATTTCCCAAGACGACGTTGAGAAACCTTACGCTAGTGTTACTTAGGCGATAAAAGTGTTGAAAGCCTTTTCAAGAGAGAACGGGCTTCAACAAAAGTGGATTTATTGATTTTAAATGCAGCATCATGTCTTTGTAGAGATAGGCCTGACACTCTAACCAGGATTTAATGAATAATTTCTATTGTAAGGTCCAGTGTACTAGATAAAATACGATTACACTTTTAACTGCGATAGTGGCACAGTATCACGTTCTACAGGGTGTATCAAAATGAAGCAGACACTTAGAGGGTCGTCGAGTGCCAAATTGTGTAAACACGTATTTCAATATGGAATAAATCGCAATCTCATCATAGTGCGCAGTTCACACTCCATAGAAAAACGTTTTACACAATTTGGCACTCGCCAGTGGTGCTTAGTATGTGGTATTTGGTCAACATTCTTTAGTGTTAGGTAATCCAACATCATTTACCCCAACAAGTGGAAATTCATTGAAGTGTGACAATAAATAGCACTCCGTGACCCAGGGGCGTAGCTACCATAGG
The DNA here is from genome assembly GCA_023653785.1 of Ophioderma brevispina. NCBI lineage: Eukaryota > Metazoa > Echinodermata > Ophiuroidea > Amphilepidida > Ophiodermatidae > Ophioderma > Ophioderma brevispina. The sequence goes on from JAMKCH010024557.1 coordinate 76,656, forward strand.
GACAGAGTGGACAAAGTCCACGGGCCCCGAGAGGTTAGGGGCCCCCAAGAAATTGGAGAAAAAAGAGAGAAGGAGGAGAAAGAGAGAAAAGAAAGAGAAAAGCGAAAAAAAAAGAAAGAGGGAAAGAGGGAGGGAGAGAGAAAGGGAGAACAAATATTATAAAATTTGCTTTTCAAAACAAGGCCTAATGCTGTGACGCTGCATTTATTAATCCTGGGGCCCTTCTAGGCCGCCAGATACCGGTAAGCGAGAGGCCCTATCTTAATGTCAACGTAGGCAAGTCTGCATGTGACCCTAGTCATGGGTCCCGCGGTGGTTTATTATTTTGTACTTAAATTTTGGATCCCTTCTGGGCCTATTTGACCCAATGTTGACATGCACTAGTTTTTTTAGAATAATGAGGAATTGGTTCCCCCGAAAGTTCTAGAGGAAAAAACCCGAGAGTTTTGAGAAAAAAGCCCTGGAGGGGCCCTTGAAAACAAAAGCATACTTTCCTTTAGCGTGGATTCAGTGACACGTGTTATGAGCCCAAAATGACTTATGTTTTCTCTTAAATTTTTGACCCACTTCTCTCCGTATTTGACACAATGGCACATTCATTAAAGGGGAACGATCCGATTTAAAAGTGTATAAAAAGTATATAAAGTTTTCATCTTGATAGAATGACCTTCACTCGAAACCCCCACTTGTAAAGTTTCGCGCCAATATTTTGATACATTTTGATATGAGAGCTAAAAACGTGATTTTGTAATTCCTAAAGACCTCTGTGTAAATCGCTCATAACATCCAAACTAAACATTCTTTAGCCCCAATATTTCAAAGGGTAAATGATAAAAATATTAGCTTTCTTCAAATACCAAAATTGGGATTATTTGAGAGCAGGACTATTAACGATCGGACCATGTCCCTTTGAAGTCTAACACTAGTTTCTGCAGAAATATGGGATTGGGCCACGGAAATTAAAGGGCCCAAGATATTGGAGGAAGAGAGAGAGAGAGAGCGCGTGAGAGTCATCTCTAATAATGTATTTCATAGAATTTGAAAATTCTCAAGATGTTGGACGGCTGGGCTCTCAGGTATTATGTAAGCTCTTGTTCATTAATTTTCAGATTCAGATGTATTATTGAGTAACATTTTTTTCTTTAAATTACCCACGCGTGAATGATGTCTGTTGGTCCAAGGTTCCGCTCGAACAGTTTTAATATTTAATCTAATATTTGAATTAGGATTGGTAACAAGGTATATTTATTAAGGCAAATCTCGACGGAGAAACGCAAAATATTACCTTGGAATTTAAAATATTAGAAGTAATATATGAGACATTACCTTTTTCACAGCCACTGCCAACTTCTGTCACTTGTTGATCCAGCTCTGAGCTGTCATTCAGGGCAAAGTTGATACCAATGAATAGATTAAAATCTGCTGAAGCTGATGTTACAAATTATTCGATTGGCTGATAGTTTGTTTACTAGAAAAAAAATCTCTTTTTGTAAACGAATCGGAAATTTCCATAGGAATACACAGGGAGGCGGGGCTTAGTTGTACAGTCAGCCAATCAGGAGCCTCTAACTTGTTACAGATTTACCAACAGAGGGCCTCACTCACAAATTTATAAAAAACAAAGAGTGAAATTGATGTGCCCACGGTACTTGATGGGGCGTATGTGCAAGTGTCAGTCACTCATTACTCAGTAGAGAACACAATAGACATAAACGGAACAAGCACCTTCAAGCCTGCTCTCCATGGTTTATTTAACCTGGGCAAAGGAACCATGAAAGCTTGCAATTTCCCATTCACTGCGTTTCGTAGTGTGTTTGAATGTTGCAACATGGCGCTGTTAAAGGTGCTGCCTCTAAGTTGCATTGTTTCTGTCTTGTAATTAATTAAGTTTTAAAGTTTATTCTCTCGAAATGAAATAAACATTGATTATTATTATTAAAAGGGAATTGACTGTTTGGTTTGGTGTTGGCACAGGAACAGACATTGGACCATTTAGAGGTACCAGCAAAGGAGATCAATACCTTCTAACGATTAATGATACAATTGTTCTATTCATTAAGCAGATTTCCCCATGCATAGACAAGGACAGTGTCAGCATGCTTGGTGGGCACAGGATGGTACCACAACCTATCATATACATACCATACCACAAAGAGTTAACCTGCCCATGATGTAAATAGTGCATTCAATTCAAGTGACTCGTTTGGGCCATGCACAACCATTAATTTGAGGCCATTGTGTTTTCTTCCAGATTCTGCTTAGTGACAAGACTGCTATATAAGACAATTCTTAGCATGGGCACTCAATGCACTACATCGGAATACGCTTATAGGTATTTGGGTACTTTTCATAAAGAGCTGCCTCGTGTTTCTTCTTTGTAGCTTATGAAGGGCAAAATGTCTATCTAAGCATCACTTACAGGCTCCATAACAAAGAGCAGCTTTGCAACATCTTCCTATTTCTTCATAAATCGTAAATGGTCATAGGTCATTGAAATGGAGGCATGCTTAGAGCATGCCTTTGAATTTTCTCAGACTTTTTTTTTACTTTTTCATTTTTACTGATACAAGTGTGTTCATGATAAATTAGTTGAAAACACCAATTCAAAATGGATGGTGAACTATACCTATGATGATCATAGAGGGCCTCCTCCTCTCCTCATCCAGCAATGTCTTTGTTTATCAAGCTAAATGTATAATCTGTCTATCTAAAGCACAAGTACTCCATGGGATCAAGAGAGAAAGATGCCTTGCCATAGCGCATTGGTTACGCATATCGGCGAAGTAACTGATTCTGCGCAGGTTTATGTCTACATTATACCTTCAAACTCAGGGGTAGGTCAAGTGCAAAAAGTTGCACATCGGTTTGAAAATGAATAAAATATTTTTTTTTTCATCACAATTTCTTTTCTAAAATCAGTGCCCCAGTAGATGTAAATCATGCGCATGACTCGAGCAATAATAGAATGTTGATATCCAGTAAATCCGCTCGGTATGCAAAGGATTAAGCGCCACTTAATTATTTTTTATAGGGAAGTCATCAGAGCCTGTGATTGCTTTAATTACCCATACAGCTGAAAAAGATTCCGGTGTCATCACCCGATTATATTGAAGTTATTTTCATGACGCAAAGCACAGATACTTTTCCTCTTTCACGAATAAAATAAACACAGCTTGACCGTGGATTTCATCATTTTTCGAAACGGCAATAAAGATGAGGCAAACATCCATGAAAGGTGTTTGACAGACTGTGACCTAACTATCTTTGGAAGAAACAAGACTGAACTTACAGTAATTGCCGCGTAACCCCATTCAATTCAATTACTGTGGTGTTAGCATAGGTCGCTAGACCCCTTTCTTTGCGATTTTCTAAATACATGGTGGAAAATTATTATAGAAAGTCCCAAGTATAACAATGAGAATATTGCCTTGATTCGTCTGCGCTACTGAACAACATTATACAGAGCATGCCGGAATCAATGGCAATACCTACATTTGCGGTTATTTGGGATCTATGAGAAAATCTACCATAAACTGCGCGGGGATAACGAGTCTATTACGCCTGACATCTTGGAAATGCATGAGAGTTGGACAATGGTGTATTGCAGTTCCAAATAACAAAGGGGATCTGAAGTGCTTTGTCCGGGAATACAGGTGGATTTACTTATCATACGCCATTATTTGCTTGAGTCAAGTTTAGCGATAGTGTAGTTCCTGATCCTGATATCAGAAAAGAAATTGGATGACATTTTAATTTTCCTGCAATGTGCAACATGTACAATTGCCATACCAAATAAATGGGATTAAATATGATTATTGATGTGGAAAAAGGTTTACTTCTGCGGAGTATGTAATCAAAATGATTTTTCCTTGATCCCATGCCAAACATGCTGATTTGTTCTGCCACAAACCTATGCCAATTACAAGAAATGAAATTCCTTTGTGATTCTTGCGTTTGCGAGGGGTGGTTAGGGTATAGCAACTGGCTCATATTTGACATATTTCTCGACTGAATTTCGGATAACCTTACGGATAATTAGTAGTGAAGTAAAAAAAGCCGTGTAAATTATTTAAGATGACAGCGTCGCATAAGGGAAACAGTATCGAAATGAGATTGAAATCATCTACGAACTGACTGTAGAAGGCCATCCAAAGTCGTGTCTAACACTGTCCTGTGTTTAATGACCATCAGGAACAATGGTTAAACATCTTTATGTGGATACACAACTAAACCTGGCTGGCCGTAGGATCAAAAATCTGGGTGGACTACTTTCTTTGCATGGTCATCTGGAAAAAGTGCTTTAAAATGTCTGAAAATGACTAGTTATATTAAGAAAGTGATGAAATTATCATGATTGCTGGTAGTGGTATGTTTTCTAAAACTAAGCGGCATTTGGACAGTGAATTTGCTGAAATTTACTCCGCGGTCATCAATTTCACATCGATTTGCAAATTACTAGCTTGGCGACATAGAGAATCTTGGGGTCGGTTGCCGGTCTGAACATTCGGGCAAGTTTGGTGTTCGTAAACTAAAAATTTTTCCGGATCATCATATGTTCCAAATTGGTTATTTGGTGATTTAAGCTTGTACTTAGGGTGATGTTGGTTATTTCTTGTGAGAGTTTAAAGTGATTAAAAGAACATGCTCAAAGTTGCCCATTTTCCCATAGACTACTGTGTATTGTATAAGGAGTTATGTGGGGGTGTAACTATATAGAGGGACAGCCAGTGATAATATGTCGGTCTCATTTTGTCTGAAGTTTTTGACTTCAACCTAAGTCTTTTAATTGAATCGATATGAAGTAAGTTTTGCACTTGAAAAAATGTGATTTTTATCATTTTAGCGGTACATGCATGTGCATTGGAGACCTATATCTTAAGGTAGTGTGAAGCTCAGGTGTAAGATGTTGCATGGCCATTTGGTATTGCTGCAATCCACAATCCGACGATTTATTTCGGGCTTATGTTGCAGTTTTTCTCAACGGAATAAATTGGTGGGGGGTGGCAGAATACTCTAATTCATCCGAACAGATTGGCATGGGAATGGCCCAGTGTATTTTTAGAGGTATTTTTATGATAAGTGGAGCTTAGAGTGGATAGGCCTACCACTTAAGGACTAAGCAAAAGCTATCTGTCACGACCAAAATACGAATGATACAACTAGTAAAAGATTTAGCTTGCTTTAGGCGTCCAGACCGTGGGTGGGGTGGGGGGAGGGCACTCACATTGTGGAGGCGATCCACATGTAATGCTGTTAGCACCCTGGTCCGTTTTAAGCACATCGGCACCCAAAAGGTAATATTTTGTTGACAATTTTCCACGTCACCCAAAGACCGCTATTTCGGGGAAATTTTTCCCACAAAGACACATCCTTTTTAGAACCATTTGGCCAAATTCACCAAGGACCCTTGTTTGAAACATTTAGCCAAATTTTGCCATAAAAACCCTATTAGGGGCAATTTGGCGGTCTCTCACCCAAAGACCCCAGAATTTTTGCATGTTTACAGTCACCGAATGACGTTGGGTTTGAATGGCCATCCATTTCATGTGAGCCCCCCCCCACCCGCCCCTGGGTCTAATTGATGACTCGCTGCTAGCGGGCACATCATGGTTACCACTGCCTGGCGCAAAAAGCCATGTTTTCTTCCAAAAAGGACATTGAACCCGGTTATTCTTAGACAAGATTAGCTTTGTGCGTGTTATATTCAGATTTCTTGTCAATGACATGATAAGACCGAATTAAAAAATACGAATAAATTTATTCGTCATTTTCATCAATGGTGGTGCCATTCATTGCAGGCAGACAGGGAAATATGGGACATAAAATAGGGGAGATTCACATACAGGGAAGGGGAAGGTTAAGAGCATTGTTTGGCAACAGTGATCGTTGTATATTATATTGGCGAGTTGGGAATGTTGACTTTAAGTGGGGGTAGTCATTAAGAGAGGACAAATATGGTGAGTTACTCATTAGTGGCAGGGTAGATATTGCAAAGTTTGGGATGTGGGGTTTTATAGTGATGTCTTGGGGATGGTTTTTGAAAACCCTACAAAATGAGGCCTGTTAGTGAGTTTTAATGTGGTGGAAGTAATTCAGAGTAGTGCAAGAGTTGTGTTTGGTAGCACATTCTGGTTTGGGGTGTTACGAAGAAAAAAAAGGAGGTTTGTACTTGTCTCAAGTATAGAGAGGGGAGTTTAGAGGTAAATTATGGTATGGTGAGTTGTCACCTTCACAGTACAGAAAGTATTTTGATGTAACATACTATTTCATATATGAAAAAGAAATGTGGAGAAGAAGCAAACAAAAAATTATGATTAATCTGTGGTAACTCGCCATTTTTAAACTCGCGGAATAACCTGCCCTAATTCAAAATGTAAACATTAACACAGTCCATAACCCACACAGTTCACACTTTCTTAACGACACTCTTCTAATACTCTGCTAGTTAACACCTCACCATCTATTTTAACTCTCAAAATGACTCCCCACTTCAAGTACAAAACATTTCCATAATCACTACAACACGTACACAGCGTGTGCTAAATATAATTCTTCAAATGCTTGCTTTGAAGTGACAACTCACCAACAGTTACCTCTCCAAAAGATCTTCCAACTTTAAAGTACAAACATTCATAACATGACTTTCCGTCGATTGATTTTATTTGCCGTCGATAATATTTTCTATGTTATGTTCTCATTAACTACAGCATATTTCAGAATCCGACATGCTGCAAATAAATTTGTCAGGGAACATAGTCCATTAATTCTAAAAAAAACATGTCCTATTCATTTGTTGTTTGAGTATGGTAGCTAGCTTGGTAGCTATCAGTCTAATGGCGGCGCCCATGGCTAAGGGACGAATTTTGTTAGTCGGATTAATAAATTCGATCCAAAGGACTGATGAGTGCTCCCTTCATCAGATTATCCTTTAAAGTCTTTGTAGTTAAATGGCAAAAGGAACCGTTCGGACTGTTTTCCTGAAAAGTTTTATCATATTTTATTTACATTTAATGCATATTTCACTGGAGTAACCCCAAAAAAAATCATGTTTGATCCCCTTCGACATTTGCAAGATATCAGTGTATAGCCAGTACGTCTGTTAACCAACAAAACAGCAATTTTGAGGGTCTTAAGCAAGTAGTAAACCTGTCATCATATGAATTTTAAAAGGTATTTTGAAGAATGTATGCAAAGAGGTACAATGTAGATCATGACATTTTAACTAATTTCAGAGACCATTGTGTATTATATAGGTTATACATCCACTAACCTGGCTGCCGTAAGGATCAAAATCTTGGGTGGACTACTTCTGCATGGCATCTGGAAAAAGTGCTTTAAAATGTCTGTAAAAGCAATAGTTAGATTAAGAAATGATGAAATTTAATGTTGACCCAGTAGATGGATGTTTTCTAAAACTAAGCGGCATTTGGACGGTGAATTTTGATGATGAAATTTACTCCGCGGTCATCCATTTCACATCGATTTGCAAATTTTACGAGCTTGGCGACTATAGAGGAATCTTGGGTTGCCGGTCTGACATCGGGAAAGTTTGGTGATTCGCTAACTAAAAATTTTTCCGGTCATCATTTTCAAAATTTGGTTATTTGGTGATTTCGGCTTGTACTTTGGGGTGATGTGTTGTATTTCCTAGTGGTGAGGTTTTAAATGTGAAAGAAACATGACTCAAAGTTGCCATTCCCCATAGACACTGTGTATAAGTGAGGTAGTGGTGTGAACCTTTAGGTGGCGCTATGGGAAATACTATCC
>JAMKCH010024558.1:0-19125 GCA_023653785.1 Ophioderma brevispina
ATGCGAGGGTGGGTGATTGTTGATGCCGAACATTTGAAGGTCCTGCCAAGGCATTAGGGGTGATTCAAGGTCAAATGGGGGTAACTTTGATGTATCCAGACAAAACTTGGGGGTGGGTTCTTGTTGATGCCAAAAAATTTTAAAGTCATGGACAAGGTCATCTGGTCATTCAGGTCAAAGGAACCGCGAAACCCAAGGGTCATTCAAGGTGATCGTGAAAACCCAGGTGATTCACGAAAAACGGGAACCGCCTAGTATATATATAATCTATATCATGACAGGAACCAAAGACATAGCGATCTCAAGTTGTTTAAGCCACAATCAGTGATTTTTTTAAAAATTAAAAATACCAATGTGTCTCTAAATTGCTCGTGTTAGGTCAATCAAAAAACCTTTATACAGTTCTTGTGAAAACACAGACCCATGAAGCATTAAAGTGGTCTTGAAAATGACATTTCAACTGTGGTTGGCCAAACAAGCAAAAAATCAAATTTCTTGGACAGATACGGCGTGTTAAGCTTAGCACTGAAGGGTTTTTTTAATCTTCGTTCGCAGGTCGTTTCTAGACAATTCACCAAGAACGTGCAAATATCCATTTCCATTCCAATACCATTCCAATACAACAGTGCCAAAAAGGGAATTTGATGAAAAATAGGGGGTGTGATTGTGACATTTTGAAGAAATCGCTGATAGTGGCTTTAAGAATAATCATTAACGGTCCAAATAATTCTAATAGTCAAATGATCATCAAGATCATTGTTGAAAAGATCACCATTCAAATCATTGGGAATTTTGTATACATGTAAAAATGTCTATTGCAATGTGCACCACTAGTGCTTATGATTTCTTAATATTTCTGATTGGTATTTGAAAGTTCTATTGACATATTAATGGTCAGGCTCACTGCACATAATTTTTTGTCAACTTCATACTTTCTACTTCTAGCTCCAACAAAATATGTTTCAATCCGGAAATACAGGAAAAAAACAGGCCAATTTATAGTCACTGAATAGTATGTGAGTATAACAAGCTCTATCCACAATAGATGCCGTCCTCTAATCAAACTTATGTAAATGCAAATGTTAAAGCCTTTGGTCAGTGGAGCCTGGGGTAGCTCCGTGCGGGATTAATCATACACAGAGTCATTAAAACCAATGGAACTATGAAGGTAAACTAGGAAGGTTGGAGATAAGAGTAGTGCCCCAATCCTGAATTTTTTAACAGCAATGCCTGATTCCAGGGATTCAAATTGTGAAATCATAATTATATTTAAAAAATAATCTGATTACAAACTTACAAGGTATATATACAAGATCTGAAAATATGGGGTCTATTACTGATACAAACATGTTGCACTGGTTTGTGCTATATAAAAGTTAACATAGCAACAGGTTTTTTTTAAATATTAAATAAATGTAAAAATTACCAAATAAATAATTGCATTGGTGTAAAGTGTAACTACTTTAGAAACTAAAGAAATTGTTTTTGTCAAATGAATTGAAACTTTTGAATAAATGGATCAAGTAGTTCTTGACAGATACAGTGGTTGTCGTAATTATTCATAGAAATGAGCAGGATGGTTGGCATGGACATGAAAAATGTGTTCACACAGTGGCATAGCTAGGGAGGGGGCAAGGGGCGGCCAATCACTCGCTTACACCCACTGGTCACCATAAACACTTCATGGCAGTTTCAATCTACTTACCACGGGCCAACCATGTGGATTGTTCCTGGTTCGGGAAGCACCATAGAGTGCAAGTACAAGGTTTCTCTGAAAATATCATTGTCTGTGTCACATTATGGCATCTGTGATATTTTTGACATTTCCCAAAAATTTGGACAGAGGGAAAGCACACTGTAAGATAGACAACATTACGAAAAATTTCTAAATCCTGGCTATGGTTGGGCTTAGTAGTGAGATAATCATTATATGGTGGTATGCCCTTTATTTAAAGATTTCATTTTAAACCCTTCATTTACAGGTGGTCATGCCTTAAAGGCTGACCTCAGAGATTCACGATGAGGGCGCACTCATTTTTCAAACAAATCGGTTTTTGCATATTTCAGTTTCAGTTTCAGGATTCAGCATAACAATCGAACGTGACAGAAATCGATAATCCAGGAAGATATAATTAAGATAAAGTATCAAGTTTAGACGTACTAGAGGAACCGTGAGGGATTGAAATGCTAGGACCCAGTTAATGGACAACCCCGTAGGACTTATCGGTTATGCGGGCCCTGGAAAACATACAAGTAAACATATACATAATGCTTGTCCCACATACTAAATCACTGGTGTGAAATACTAAACTCACTCGAGTCCCTTCATATAGAAACACTCGACAACTTTGTTACAAAATAGCTTAAATTAAAATTCCGACCGGAAATGTTGTTATAAACAGTATCCTATGGCACTGTTATACCATGCATAATGTTTACTGCACATGAAAACAAATTATCCGATCCAGCTCTACTTTGGAATTGAGCATTGTAGGTAAATATCTTTAGTTCTAGATGAACTATTTTTTAATTACTACACCAAAAAAACTAAAAAATTAAAAAAATCTCTGAGTCCGCCCTTTAAGTTTGCTGATTGTCAAATACCATTTACAAACGAACCTATAGATGAGTTGCATGCGACTCAGGCCGGTCAACGAACACATCCACTGCCCGGCAGTATGCGAGCATCTGCAGGGCTTGTGCTTTTAAATTCGCGCTCAATCAGGCGTGCAATTATGAATGCTGTAACTGTATGGGCCTATTCTTCGCACCTCTAACATGTTCAGTATGCCAGGTGCTAACTTGTGTTTGTAAACATTGATGTCACCTCATCTATAACATAATACTGATGTGTATATTTTTATGAAGATTACCAAGCCCACTGAAGATACAACAGTTTTTTTTTTTTTGCAATGTATCATACTATGTACTATTCATACAATATATCAGTATTGCCATCCACTAACATGTCTAAGTTCTTCTATAGTTAAGTGGTTTGCCTCAATTTTATTAATGTCTTCTTTAAAGGCTGCGGAATGTTCTTCAAATTATTTCAAGAAACAGAGGCCATACATTTGGTCAAATTAAAATCTGTAAACCGCCAATGGCGGTATGACGGAGTGCTTTTTTCCCAAGGTATTGCAGCTCTGGGGTGTTTTAATAATATGTGTGTCATTGTATACATGCATATTTTTCATAGTGAGCTTTACAAGTAACTCCAATACATGCAGACTAAGTGAACGGTTGGCAAGACCTGATCCCGAATCCTCTTTTCATACACACAATGTACAGACCACACCCTAGCCATACGGACCTCTATACACATGGCCATACGGCCATATACTTACGTACAGTAGTCTAATGGGCACACTAGCTCATCTAGAAAACAAAGAATATGGCAAAATGGTTGACCTTTTTTGTGAAAAATATTGAAATGTGAACCTTTTTTGACATTTCCCTACCCCCCCTGTTACCTCTTTCACCCTTGACCCGTGAGTATCTTTATTATGCGATACTTAAATTACCCACACACACACACACACACCTGCATTACACCCAACATATCACTGACATACACGAGTGAGTGCATGTACCAAATGCGGGCCTCACTTGAAAGACAACTGAGTCAATTATTAAAGTTGCCTCGGAGATTTCCCGAGGAGGGCGCCCTAAATTTTCAAACAAAGCCTGTATTTTTGTTTTGCATATACATATTGCTTGTCCATATACTAACACTGTGTGAAATAGTAAGTCAAATTCAAGTCTTTCATAAAAGAAAATAACAACTTTGTAATAAAATTCCGCAAACCCGGATTTTCTTATCAAAATTATCCTATGATCGATTATATACCAATTTTCTGCATCAAAAATATCTCAAACTTTTTATTGAATTGAGCATTTTAGGTGACCATTTTAATTAATACACAAAAATATTATTCTGAGTCAGCTTTAAATTTGACATTGTCAAATGATACTTAAGTTCTGAAACGATGATTGTGTACTATTATTTGGGCTGTGCTAGCACCATTACAGCACTTTACTCATGTCTTAAGTCCAATATTCAAATAAGATGAAGATCAGTAATAATGCTAACTTCTTATTGTGCGGGAAAACTAGTTGCCGTAAAATCATGTCTATCTAATATAATTAATGATCCTTTAAGGTATTTTGAACTCATTTAGATGCACAAATTTTAAATAAAAATTTACAAAGTTGTCGCCATCCATGTGTAAAATGTGAGGTGCAAATAATAAAACCCAAGTGGTGCTTTTGATTGGCCAGTTTATCCACTAGTACCCTTTAATCATTTACGTTAGAGGTTTCACCATTTGTAATACAAAAAAGTCGGAAAAAGTTAAGTCCGGACCTTTATGTGACGTTGAAATGTTCTTGAAGATGTGCATACTTGTATTGTATTAAAAGAAATTTATAATAAAAGGGTAGGTCCCTTTAAAACGAGAATTTCACCACTTTCCACCAAAATTATCAAGTTTTGCATGCAGCAATTTGAAACTCGCATCCTCGAATTGACCTAAAACACGTTCAGATCTTTAGTGTATCTTGAGTAGGGGTCAACCTTATTTTGAGACTTTTAGCTGATGGATCCCTAGTAAGTGGGACAAGGTATCACAACACTTCTAGGTACGTAGAATATTTAATTTTATACAGATTATTACATGCATCATTGGGTAGTTTAGTACCAGGAGGTACAGGGCCCTATGTACAGGGAGGTCATATGTTAAATTGGCAGACCGTCCGCCAGACAACCCAGCATGCAGAGGATACAAACGAAGACATGCAGAGATATCTGAAATGTTCAGGTGAGCCAGGTGCATGTAGTGTATTCTTCGCATGGCTGGATGACCTGGAGGGCAACTCAAGTCCATTCACGAGTACTTCCAAAGGAAGAGCCCTTAATGAGAGACAGAAATTAAAAGTAAACATTGTTCTGTTCAGTTCATACTTTGGATTATAATATTTTGGCAATATCTCTGTGTGGGAACAAATAATTTCAGCAATGGGATACCATGGAAAACCCAAAACTATACCAAAAAGTGAAAATGAAACCATTGAATTATAAAAAATATGCAGGTCCTTGGACCGCTTGTGTCGCAGCCTTGCAGTTTTTGAATGATAAGCCTCATATGACCTTGACATTGATATGTGACCGTTGAATTGATATGTGACCTTTGACCTTGATATTGACCTTGATATGTGAACTTTGAACTTGAGATGTGACCTTTGACCGGGATATGCGACCTTTGACCCAAACAAATGAGGGTGGCATATAAACTCCATAAACCATTTCAGCCTACATAAAATTTGACCTCACAGGACCCTTTGACTCATCAACAAATGAGGGAGCCCCGTTGTACCTTGAATCAAGTGTTGTGTAATCCATTGAAGGTGCAGATATTACAGGCAAATGTTACCCCTTTTTCACATTCAACAGAAACAGGCCAGACATCAACAGTGGACCAAGCGTCCGACGTTGGGTTTCCTGCCTTAAGGCGGAAGACACATTAAGAAAATTTGGCACAAGTGTGACCTCAAATTGATGGAGAAGTTTCCCCCTACATTTTTTACCCCCAGTTCCCCAGACACCCACCCCACCAAAATGAAAGATTTTTGGCAAAAATTGGAGTAGGGCAAAAACAAAACCCCCAATTTGTTAAAAATCTGCAAATTTGTGTTGTTTTGAACCCCAAAATTTCACTTGATTCCTGTTTCCCCCCCCCCCCCAAAAAAAAGTCTGGTGCCACCATTATGCTGTATATAGTTATTAACATTATGGCAAATATATACCATGTTATGCCAACATAGTGTACCATGCATGCAAATGAAAGAGCGCCTAAAAAAGACAGACTTTCACACAAAGTTAATTTCCTATTTGAGCTCTAATTATCCAACTCTGTTTTAACCCGCATCATATTCCTTTTATCCACCATTCACTGGTTCATTCTAAGACAAGCGACAATGTACCCTACCAAACAAGATATTGCAATATTAGAAACAGACTTCTAAAATTTCATGCATAGCCAGTAAAAACTAAACGCAGTTGAGATTGTCCCCGGGCCCGCTCTGATTTTGGACGCCACACCAATTTTTGTTATTTTGTTATTTTTAAAAAAGCAATAACACCATCAAAATAAGACATAAAAAGGGGAAAAAAAAGTCAACAAAAATATTGGGCACATTGAACTCTCCATACCTATGTACCTTTTCATTTTTGTTGCGCAATTTTCTTCAAAAACCTTCTTGCAAACAATACTATTTCCAAACGCAAAACGCAATCTTCAAATATATCATTGTGGCCATCTTACAGGTGGCCATCTTTGAAGAAAATATCATAACAAATATAAATGCCTCCCTCTCCAAACTTTTTTCAAAAGTCTGACGATCAACTGTTTTTTATTTTTTGTACCTTGCCTTATATAATGTTTGTTCTAATTCAAACCTATTTCTATACTCACTCGATATATGGCATGTTATCATGTAATGTTTAATTATTTTATCCTATTAAGTGTTCAGTGCAATTACTTCCATTTCAGCTTAACAAAACCTCACATTAAAACAATGTGCGCAACCAGCGGAAACTACTTTTCTGAATTTTCTAAAAAAATTCTTGAATGCACCCACTATACATGCAGTTAGCATGAAATAAGCCATTCCAATTTCGAGTTGGCCAAAAAACATACCCTGAGGCCCAACAACACTGTTTGCATTCAATGTAAGGCGACTTTAGGGTCGAGCACACTGAGAGATCTTTTGAATTACTGCCTGGCTTCTTTTAAGTTCAGTTTGTTAAGCTTACACCAGAGGGTGGTTTTGAACCAACCCATAATGCATTGCCAATGTCCTATACTGTACTGTACTATAAACATGTCAGTACTAAGATAAAAGTGTATAAAAGAAGTTTAGCCTCAGTCCCTACGCACACAAAATAGGCAATCTTGTGGCAGGTGTTTTTTCCTAATACTTTAATATTCCTTCATAAGCTTAAGTGCCTAACTCCACTATTTTTTTAACCAAAAAGAGGTCCAGTAAAGATTTAAAATGATGCACATGTATATCATGATCTTTATTTAAGTTAAATCAATATGGCTGCCATCTTAGATACTTGAGGCACTTAACAAACTTACTGGACCTATTTGGTCAAACATAGTTTTTGATAATATGATCATTAACCCTTCAAGAGGTACACTTCCTAATTGGGTTCAATTCCAATAATAGTCATAGGCTGAGCCATTTTGAAATCCACCGCCATCTTGAAATTCTGTATTACTGCCGCCTGTTACAGCTGCAATGTCATTAGTGTGTTTTCCTGACCTCCTCAGCATTACCAATATGGGATCCTTAAAATTAGTGTTTGTTCATCATTCTAACTTAAATAGGCTTAACATATGTATTTCAGTGGCAGCCATTTGAAATTAAGATGGCAACCAGATTGAATATTAACTTACATCAATAGCTAGATACATGTACAAGTCATTTTAATCTTACTGGACCTCATATGGTAAAAAATAGTGGAGTATATGGCATAAAAGCTCTTGAAAGGAATATTTCATTATTGGGTAGAACTATAGAGGTCGCTGTTAGGGCTCCCAATAGGGCGCTACAAATTTTTGGCACTAGAATCAGAAATTGTCAGGGACTCATATGTATAAAGATGGCCACGTTTCATGCTTTTAGGAAAAATAATCGGTCCTGCTCTCTACTCGGACCACTTGTGTCGCCGCCCGTCACGTTTGTGAATGATATGGCCTCACATTGACCTTTGACCTTGATATGTGACCTTTGAACCTCATAAACAACGGAGGGATTTGGGTGTGCATGTAAACACCATAAACCAAGTTTTGTTTCCATTGACCTTCCAATTCAACTTTTCAGATGGGTCAATTGTCATTTTCAGCCTATTTTACACTTTGACCTCACATTACCTTTGACCTTGGATGTGACCTTTGACCTCTCAACAAATTGAAGGATCCCTGTTGCCCATGACCCAAGTTTGGTTCCAATTGACTTCAACTTTTCAGAGTGAGGTCGATTTTACATTTTCCGCCTACTTTACAACTTGACACATCACAGACCTTTGACCTTGACATGTGAACCTTTGACCTCATCAACAATGGGAGCCCCAAGTTCACCTGTGACAGAAGTTTGGTTTAAATCCATCAATGTATGTGGATATACAAGGCAATGTTAACAACCCTTTTTTAACCCTTTTTCAAATCAACAGACATCACAACAGACACTCATCACACAACAGTGAACAAAGTGATCCCTATGTGTCTTCCTGGGGCGCTCATAGTGCTTAGGGACTGGGCTTATTAGAGGACCACAAAGCGTTTCATGATCATTATAAAAATTCACTAAGTACTAACACTCGGGGCGAAAATGAGTGTAAAGTCAGGTTTTTATGTGTTTAAATAGGATTTTGGTGGGATCACACATGACCCTAATAGAGGTGAAATTTCCCAAACTGGTTGCATTGTGGGGATTCAAGTACACCCCTCTGAGCTTACACCTGTGACAACCTGATAAACAAACCCTACAATTTTCATCACAAGTGGATTCCTTGGAACTACTATAACAAACAGACTTGCATCTGCATCTCTGAACTGCCATGGACTTGAATGTTGGCACATGAATAGAGGTCGACTTTACATAAGTTTGTATTCTTGAAGTCAGTGCTGCTGACTTGCAAATGCCATGGCTTTCAACTTTGCATTTGGATGTGGAGTGTACACTTTGCTGGCGACATAGCCTTTTTAACTCATTTTACGGGCAATGCCTTTGCTACTGATATCACATGCAACAGAAAAGAATGACATTTCTATGTTGGCATCTGGTCACCCGCTACCTCTCACTGGGAGGAAAATACGTGATATGTGACATGAAGTGTCCCACCGATTGCAGTTGCATTCTGGTTACTGCTATCCTAACTACTAACTGCGTCGCTGGAAGTACAGCTCGCAGAATCCTCTTACCCTTCCCAATTAACACTGTACTAACCATGTCACACTTTCATGATATTGATGTGAACGCATTTAGTAAACCGTCCAATACCCTAGCAAGGTGCTACGTCTGGGTAACAACTCGCTCGAGGTGCTACGCCCTCATTATTTTACCGAATTAACAAGGCTGGAAGAGCTAGACCTGAGCCACAACAAGACAGTGAGGTAACAGTTTGGTGTGTTTACCAAATGACTCAGTTTTACGTAGGTATAATGCTGAACTTCAACATGATGCGAATTAAAACGACCTGGAGTGTTTTTCAGGATTGACAGAGCTGGACCTATTTTTTCTGGGTTACAGATCGGTAACTGTCCCCCAGGCCTTGTTTTCTGAACTAACTGATCTTATTTTCTTCTCCTCAATGACCACAGGAATTAGGAAGCGTTAAACCGAGATGTTTTGCAGGACTGCGGTTTTTGCAAGGCCATAATCATGGCCGCACAACGAGATTAGTGCACTACAACCTGTCGTGTGGAAACCAATGCCGCATCTTCTCACCGATATTGACCTGAATCATAATATGATTACAGAGCTCACACTATCCAAACGTGTTTTCAAAAAACTGGACAGAAAATGTTAGTGTGGACATGACTCAACAATATGCTTACCGAATTACCATCAAATGTCGTTCAAAGCATTCTCAAAATAATGACTTTGGATCTCGCCCATAATAACCTATCCAGTCTGCCCTGAGAATGTACTATTGTAATGTTTCAAAGTTGCCTAATTGCTCCACGTTCGCGTTAACCAATCTATGGTAAGTGCATCTGCCTCCGTTTACTGGCTTGAAAGTCTCGACCTACCTATGGACGCTATCGCATAATGAACTATCATATTTGCCTCTCAACATTTTTAAAGATCTATTTGAGGTGCCATTTATCTATCTGTCATACACAACTCGGCAGAAATCGTCCACAGCTTTTCCAGCCGTGCATTTGAGCTCACAAAATTGATCTGTCTATTGAACGATTTGCACTAGATTTACAGCAAAACGTTTCAAGACTTGAATAGTTCTGCTATTATTTTTATGTAAGTGAGTATTTTGTATTTACTTGTTTGTTTCATTGAATCGGCTAACTGTTCTTCTGACAACCCCCATCCGCCCTCTTCTCACTTGTTAATCGCTTGTTGCCATATACATTTCTCCGAGTCTGAATGTGGCTGGTAAGTTTCGCTGGCGCTGCAATTGGTAATTTGCTTGTCATTATTCCACCTATTGTCGTACCAAAAATCGCCAAAAAATAAGTTGGAAACTTGCTGATCACAAACCTGGCTAAGTCTGATCTCTTAATGGGTGTTTATATGCTGATAATTCTCTCTGTAGATAACCACTATTTTTGATTCTTTCCCACGCATTCAGAAAAAATGGCGTCATAGTACACTTTGTAAGTTAGCAGGAAAAAAGCCCCGTTTGTGTATTATCCGTGAAGCTTCGGTATTTTTCAACACATTAAAATTGCATTGATAGGTTTTTTAAGTGTAAAGTATCCATTCCGTTGGTTTTCGACTCGGTGAAAAACTCGGCAAAGTCGTAGTCTCCAACTATTTGGTTTACTGCACTTCATTCTAAGTATCACCTCTTCAGTGGTATCAGGGAACAATTTCGGATGTTACGATGTTTCTGTGAGTGTGCAATCGGCCTTCTATCGCGCGCCATACAAATTTGTTCAAAACATATCTTTGACTTTCACCACGTTGATTACCTGCGTGGTATTAGTACCAGCACGGCAGTTAAATATGAATCTCAAGGGACGCAGGTTGGCATGTACTTTCTCGATTTTTCATATTCATTGGGGTAAATTTGTTTTTGCTTGGTAACCGACTCTATGCTATACGGCCATTTTTATTTTCTTTAAACATCATCCCCTCATTCGCATCAAAGTCGCTCTTCTAGAGCACATGACGAGGAACTCAAAACCGCCCTCAAAATGGCAGCAATCGTGTCTAACTGACTTTTATGTTGCTGGATGCCGATTATTCTACTCTCCATTCTTGTACAGAGTTGGGGCAAGTGAACCACGACCCCACTGGGCATATGCCTGGATCGCAACTTTTGTTTACCAATCAATTCCTGTCTCCATCAATCCGTTTCTGTACACCCTTCCGACAATCATAGCTAACAGGATGCAAAAGAGAGAAGTTGACAGAAAATGAAGCATCACATTCTCAATCAATTCCAAAGAGAACATAACTGTAGTAGTAAAGACCAACTGTTTGAAGGTCTCATTATTATGATAAACGAGAATAAAACAAAAAATATCAACTGCGACACTCTTTTGACGACTAATTTTGGACTCATTTATGCCACTCACTACATCCTGTGCCTATTATGAAATTTCAGTGCGGGCAAATATGATTTTTCAAAAATCTGAGTTTTAGCACGTCTTTCTTCTTTATGGGAAATAAGCACAATAGAAGGCGCTATAACTTACAAATCCATGACATTTGTTGGGCCTATTGTGGCAAGATTCCCGCATGGATTTTTCTGATATTTTCAGAGGTTATAAGCTTTTGCATGTCACTACTCTATCCAGTGGTCAAAATTGTGTCGCCATTTTTAAAATTGCTCTAAAAATAACAGAACATGCAATTTGCAGGTCAAACGCCTGTGAAGATTCAACATAAACATGTGTAAACCATTCCTGATTTATCCGACTAAATCGTTTCTCCTTGTCGGAAGTAAGTGGGATGCGCAAGTGCTGACACCGCACACAAAGTGGCGGGGGTAATTACAAGCGTGAACAAAGACAGCAATGTAAAATACATGTGCGACACATCTGCGTGCAAGTCTTAATCCCTTGGCTTTTCCACTGCCACGATGAGGCGCAACAGAGTATAAGATTCAGTGACTGTTAGCTTAGGTCCAGAGGGTGTTTTTGAATTGAATCAATCCCACAATGCATTGCAATGTGCGCCTATACTGTATTGTACTAAACATAACATCATTACTTAGGGATAAAAGTGGGTTCCCCAAGTTTAGAACCAAACGGCACATGTCATGTCCTTGCTCAAAAATCCCCTAAGTCTAATTGCATTGTGTGAAAAAATGGAGCATAAAAGTCAGGATATAATGTCAATTCAGCATTTCGTGACACCACGTAGAGCGAAGGAAGGTTTGAGGTTGGATTTTGGTACTTTAGGGTATTAGAAAAATTAGCGTCCTATCCCCCTCCCAAGTGTGGCTAACTCCAGGGGCACAAGCAAAATCCAAATGGCCACTGGCGGCCATCTTGCGAATTTGGAAAGTTACAGAACTTCTGATCATATCAACCGAGGACACATGATTGATGGGTCATGCTGACTAATTTTTCATCGATCAGTAATCCATTCCAGGGTTATTTTTTTTCATTTAGAGGTCATCTTCAACTGAAAAGTCAAGATGGCCGCAGCACGCATGTTAGAAAATATTTTCATGTTTTGGTATCTTTTTGACTCAATCTGCCTAGAAACCAATTGAAAGTGTTTTTTTCTTTGCTAATTTCTTGGCTAGAAATATATTTCTGTGTTTACGTTTGCTATCAAAATTTAATATTTAACTTGAAAATCCCACGTGGCCGCCACAACCATATTGCAATTTGAAATTGGGGGATAGGCCTTTCAACGAAATGACTTAAACATGTGGGTAACGGGTCGTGTTTGATTGTTTCCTCCATTCCCATGAGAAGAATCAACTCAAGGGTTATTTTTTTTTAAATTTGTATCATTTAGTCTCAATCCAAGATGGCTGCCAGTTTTAGAGTTACTCACTGTCAAATTTCCATCCTGAAAGTAATGGTATCTTAAAAGTTGGTTAAAAAATTTATGTTTACTTAAAATACTATCAAATAGTGTAACCTTTGGTTTTGCCAATACATATAATTATTTTGTTTGTTCTTGTGTTATTGAAGTTTACCATTTTTCTTTCTTTTTGACACATTTTTATGCACCCTTTCTTCTCTATAAAGTCACGTTTTCTTCTGGGTTTTTAACTTGTTTCAATCACCTGTGTGTTTATATGTCCTGTACCATCCTGTGTGATTGACATAGTGTGTTGGTCATCTCGTTTTTTGGTGTTTTCTTTTCTTTTACACACTTTTTTTTACATGTTTGTTCTTTAATAACTCAGGTTTTTATAACTCATATTTTTTGTTTAACTTGTTTCTTTCTCCTGTTTTCTTCTATGTGTTTAATCATGTACCACCAACCCTGTGTGATATTTTGAACACGTACTGTGTTTGTGAATTGTTTTTACTTTTTGTTCTTGAAGTGTTTACTTTTCTTACTTTTAATATACCCTTTATTACATTTTCTCTCTATAATAACTCAATTTTTCTACTGTGTGTTAACTTGTCTCCTGTAGCTGGATTAACAAACAATTGCTAACCAATTTTACAATTTTCAAAACAACCCCGTTTAATTTTATAGCAACAAAACATATTTAATTTTACATTGATACCGGTCATAGCTAATTTCATATGTAAGAGTCAAAAACTTTTAAGAACTTTACTGAGTATTGATGCTGGATAACTCAATAAAATATTATTACAACGTTATAACTTACCGGGCTGTTTGTTATGGTATCTCCCATTCGCGTAAATAAATAGGTGGCAAGTCTGGCGTAACTTCCTTGTAACTTGATAGTATTAATGCTTTTAATCGTAAGAATAAGTGATCTCATATGTATAATTTGTTCAAATGTCTTTTGGTTTAATGTAATTTAAAGATGATTGTTTCCTGTGGTATTTGTCTAACCACTCCTGGTGTGATCGACAGTAACGTGTTGGGAATACGTTTGTTTTTATTGGTTTTGTTTTTGGTTCTGGTAAGGGTTACCTTGGTGGGGGTCGTGACCTTGTACCTTGTGGTGGCTTGTGAACCTTGTGCGGTTTCACGGTACCATTTTTGACGACACTCTTATGCCGGTTTTCCTCTCTTAAACACTCAGTTTTGTCGTGGGGTAAGCTTGATTCCACCTGTGTGTTTATTCCGGTGCACCTGGTGTGACTGAAAATACTGTGTTGAGAATTATGCATGATCAAAACTCAACATCCTCAGGTTTTTTGGTTTAGCATATTCTCTAATATCACTTAATTTTACTTTACATACTCCCGGCTTCATGCGATTTCACATAGCACTCTTTCGTAAAACCTCTAGTCCTCTGGCAATTTAATTTTGCTTTGCACGCGTTTTACCCGTTTTCCGTGTTATTAGACTGAATGAGAACCACAACCATTTCAAGTAGCTTCGTATACATATTCTTCACTTAATCGCAATTACAGTTGTGCAACGCTCAGC
Source organism: Ophioderma brevispina (assembly GCA_023653785.1). NCBI lineage: Eukaryota > Metazoa > Echinodermata > Ophiuroidea > Amphilepidida > Ophiodermatidae > Ophioderma > Ophioderma brevispina. The sequence goes on from JAMKCH010024558.1 coordinate 14,293, forward strand.
AGATCTTCTGAAAGTATTAATTTTATTACCCTGTTCGACTTTAATTTTTTTCTTTCAAAGTTAATTTGTGAGTCTTGAGATTAGAAACAAAATTCTATCCTTCCTTATTTTATGTATTTATTTGTTGTGACTCTGGCATTTCTAGAATGTTGTTCATGACAGTCCCACCCCTAATTATATTCTTAAGGAAAATTGACTGGAAATATCATGCAGAAATCGAAATTTCCGTCCTTGGTTGGCAGCACATTTACGCAATTGTTTCCAAAGCCAGATCAATTTTTCTATCTGGGGGGTCACTTACATACTAAAGAGATATGGGATTGTCGCACCAGCGGAGTCAACCTTTTTCTTAGATCCTTAGATATGGGCCTTTTGTCCCCCAAAACTGCCTCATATATTGTTAAAAAAGCAACTTTTAAAAAATGGTAGAATTTGGGAGTATATTGAAGCAACATCTGTAGAAATGGGGCACCCTTTTCTAAACCAAATGATCCTCGATAAAGGTTTCCCAGGTCCTCATCCACACATCATTTCCCGGCCAAGGCAAATCCAGCAAAAAACACAAATCTCATATGTATGGCAAACGGTTACAATACTCTATTTTGATATATTTTTAAGTAACCATAACTTTAAACCAAACATTAAACTAAACAAACCGTTACTTCAGGATGGAAATTGACAGTGAATCACTCTAAAACTGGCAGCCACCTTGGATTTGCGACTAAACTGAGATTCTTCCCATGGAAACAATTCAAACAACGGCTCGTTAACCACATGTCTAAGTCATTTCGTTAAAACGCTATCCAATTTTCAATTTTGTCAATTATGGCTGTTGGTGGCCATCTTGGATTTTTTCAAGTTGAAATATTAAATTTTGATAGCTAAACTAAAAACCAAGAATTAGCCAGAACAAACACTTAATTTGTGTTTCTAGGCCAGATGTGAGTCAAAAGATAAACAGAAATATTAATATGGGTAAGCTGGCGGGCATCTTACTTTTCAGTTGAAGATGACCTCTAAATGAAAAAATCCCTCTGGAATGGATTCCCTGATCTGGACATAGTCAGAAATTACTCCCTCAATCATGATGTCCCAGGTTGTATGAATCCCAGAAGTTCTGTACCTTTCCAACATTCCAGTGGCCGCCCAGTGGCCATTTGTATTTTGCTGTTCCCCTGGTTAGCCCCACAACTTTTGGGAGGGGTCTGCCGGAGCTCATTTTTTTCTAATACCCTAAGTAACAAAATCCACCCTCAAACGCTTCCTTCGTCTCTACGTGGTCACGAAAGGCTGATTTGACCTAACTAGGATTTTTCTGTGTTAGGGATTTTTGTAGGGATCACATTACACCCTGTTGAGTAAATTCCTCCCCATACTGGTGCAGTTGTGGGATTGACTCAATACAATCCTCTGACTTAGGCTGACCAAGGTTATATACCCATAGATGGAGCACGCGCCCTGACCTCTTCACTATGACGTTACAATATCGTTCAGTAGGCCTCAACCCACAAAGGTACAAGGTTCATGGTTTGCACTTGTACTACATTGACATGAACTGGCACCTTGTGTAAATCTGGGGTAATCTATATCAATAACCCAATACCAGGGGGGTGTATTTCTAAAATACAATTGGTGAATGAAAGCTACTGAACTGTGCCAAGTGAATTAAGTTTTATACATAGCGTCATAGTTTTCTTTGGTAGGATCTATTTTGCCGCCTAATCCCTATACTCTAATTTCAACCCTTCCACTAATGCAACGACCTTGGTTATCCAACAATGCCAAATCTTCTCCAGTCCCTAATTTGGCAAAAGTTCACACTTCCATTCAAAGTTCTTTTGTAACATGCACTGGAGCTATGGAAAGACTTAACACTGGTATATATCATGTGGTCCAGTGGATATGATGGCCGACTTATGATCCGAAGGTTGTGAGTTCGGCTCGCTGCGGTCAATGTGTTGTGCACTTGGACAAGGCACTTAACCTTGCTTGCCTCGTCGACCCAAGTGATATTCGGGTAGTTGTTATGGGGAATATTACAATCTAAGTGCTGATAGGATTGTGCGCTTGGCCAGCTGCCAGCCTAGATGAAGCAAAATTATTGTGACAATTTCGTCATGACGGCAGCGTAATAATAATAGGCAACAGCACCATGATCTTGTAGGAATGGCGCTTTCTAAAAGCCAAATATTATATTATTATTATTACTCAATCTGACTATTTTAGAAATTTAAACACTTTTTGAGGGGTTGGGCAGAAGCAATCTTGCTCTGTTGACATCCTTATGGGTACAAATATCAAATGGGAAGTGTGTTTTTGATCACCCAAAATTGCCCAAGTTTTTATACTACCTTTTCTCTAAGTTTAAGGATTTCTCGTGGGGCAATTTTATTGCAAAAATACAAAACACGGTCCAGATTAATTTTTCAACAAAATACTCCATCTTTCCCACAGCTACTGATGTGTCACATTGAGAGGTCACAAAATCTATTTTAGATCCATTTGGTTATTTGAAATATTTTCTCCATTGATTAAAATAATTTCCCATATGTTAAAAGACAGACAATACTGACAACAAAGATGATACTTTGCCAAAGGATGTGGTAAGGCTGTGCCCAGGGCAAGGTAAAGGATTCCTTTGACTGTAGTTGCAGCTAATGCTATCTACCCAAAAAACGTTGTCAATGTAAAAAGCCACCAAGTTTTAAAAAGAGTACTAACCATATCGTCGGCTGCATCACATACTGTTCTATCTCATATTTTTGACATTTTTTAGAAAATTCGGTATTGTTAATATGACATTGAACTCTTCATAATTACAGAGTTTCAGACTTGGACTCTACCTAATTAATGAGATATTCATTAGCAAATTTGATCTATGTGCATTTAATTCAAATTTATTTTTCACATACAGCTCTATCTGACATAGATCACTATGTGATGCACTAAAAATAACGTACATGCGTATTTTAACACGGCGATGAATGCGTTACATACCGAGCTATCTGTGTTCTATCTAAGAAATCGAAATAGATAAGATACATATATCTTCATCACATACCGATAAACATCGATTTTGCAAAAACCGAAAACCGATATACCGCCATTATCATACCGATAAAAAACGATTAATCGATTTTCTATAGCTTTATTGACAAGTAAATAATCCTCAAGTCCAGCGCTCAATAGATCCTCAATATCGACCGTATCAACCCAATACTGCAGTCTAATACGACCGTCATAGTAGTGATAATGCAAGCGCATAAATTGCCGACTTTCCCTTTTATTTGTTACAGAAATAACTATCTTTATTACATATTATACCTCCATATAATTCCCGAAAGTTCAAGGTTGGTACCAGCGTGGACTGCGTGTATTTTTCGTCAAATGAGATAAAGAGAAGAATCATTCAAGAATTCAGTTTGCGCCCACGGCTTAACCAATTAAGCTGAACGAGCGGCCCTATATTTTCCACAATTTCACTGTTACGTAGTCCCACTTTCGTAAGTTTTGTAGATGTCCAATTAGTGGCACTCACAGCCCAAATCATCGTGAGCATGGGCTTTATAATTCATATTTACAATAAAGTAATACTTTCCAGTCAGTTTTAATATCTGCTCCAAACGATCGTTTCTTGTGAAGATCCGTATTTTGTTCGCACGACCTGCACCTGCACCCCGGCCCAGCCCGCTCAGTTATTTTGTCGGGTGAGTACAAAAGCCATGAGGTACATTGCCTCATTGATACTACTGCGGTTGCTTAGTAACGTATTGCAGATGAACCCATGCTACCCTAGCTAGGGACAATGACAGGTGAGCTTAGGTGTTAAGAAATTGGGCAAGCTTAAAAACTTCTCAATAGAATAAAATGAGCTCTGTAAAATGACACAATTTTAGGGCTGATCATAGTCACGATGAGATGACACTTCACTGAATATTTATGAGCATTCACGCCCAGGGGCAGTGTATAAACCAAATCTATACACGTGGTCAGTGGGCTACGTTCAACGAATGATAGAAAAGCAGTGAAATAATTGAAAATATCGATCTTTAAAGGTGCAATGAGAGATTTTGAAGCACCAAAATATTATGTCATGATAGTAATTTCATATAGATTAGACACTCAATAGATTTCTTACCTTGTACTATGTTACAGAAATGTCTTAAAAAGAGAGAAAAAGGGTGATTTTGATTTGCTTATTTCAATGTAAAACATAGGCTGAATTTTGTATTTGCTCCTATACAAAATTAGAAATTTCACTATTTTTGTACCAAAGAAACATTTCTCAGCTTAATCCTTTCAGGTGGGGATATTTTTGATGGAAAGCTTTACATCAGGGCAAAAATCAGAACTTTCGATTTTTTAGGGATACCTGATATATGAAATCTCTCGTTGCACCTTTAATTATGATTACATGGTACGCAGATGTTGTTAGACTGGGATTAAACATGGATTGAAAAGATGGAGAGAGACATTAAAATGATATTTCGATGCAAACCCGCTCATCAAATTGGTTAAAACTCACATGGACTCGGTTTGGCAGGGCCATTAGCCCAGCATCACACTCACAGTACACGCACCGTGGTATCTAGTACTTCAATCATTCATTCCGTCTAATTTTACATGAATTCAATGTTTACTACCTCCATTTCCCTCTTTAAGATACCAAATTCGTCATCAAAATAACATGCGTGTGATATACAGAATTATAATCCCCTTCCGATTGATATTCTTGAGTTTTCTTTTAGGTCTTAAAATTCTACAAGTTTTTTCTATCGGTTTTTGTGAAACTTTCAAACCGGCGGTATATATTCGGTTAATCGATGATGCTTA